>JAWPHD010004667.1:0-181782 GCA_037043455.1 Cyrtodaria siliqua
CATCATGTCGCACATGTAAATTAATATCAATATACAGAACATAATCTTCATGTTAACTTGTATGATTTTCAGTAACAATTAAATAGAGATTTTATAGCTAACATGCACTGATGTAAACATAATACGCAACCTGATAGCAATGTCACTCATGCAAACATAATATGCAACCTGAGTAGGTCTTTTGTATGCAGTTTGTGTTAAAATGATACCGTACTACTACCATTATTGGTCGTGTCTGTATTATAACTGTATGCAACGAGTATGATAAGCCGAGTAAAAGTATTCTATCCATGGTGTTATTACCACGTGGATGCTGCTTTGCAGACGATTACATTGTAAGTAACTGGCAGTTTATTATTACGTCCAGCACCGTATTATCATTTCCACTATTTATCCAAAATAATAGTTTCATAATGTTGCATTTAACATACTGAGATAATAAACATCCGAGTCTGATAATGTTTATTATACCTCACATAAAACGCCCACGCTAAATCTCCATAGACAACAATGTGTTATTTCTTACTATCTGATGCGAGGGTGATAGCTGCAGCTTTTCTCCTTGAAATTCTGAGGGGAAAAAAAAGTTATATTCCTGCAAACTACACATTTTTACATGTATTCAGTGGAATTAATATTAGCATTCTACACACCTAGCCCTGTCACACCATATAATTCAGGGGAAAATAATATCATTACCCTCTTGTCTGACGTCAACATAATTATAAAGGGGAGCGATAAAACTGGAAGGCTTGATGTCGGTATCATGTGATGTCAGTATCATGTGATACAGGGTGATCTGAGAAGCATGCTTTACTATGAATAGATAACTGTTTTACATGGATGCAGATTCAGCTACACAATTTTACGTGGATGCAGATTCAGCTATACAAGATGTGAGTTAACGTTCAAATTCCAACTGAAGTTCTGTTGGCAAGCAGTACTCCAGTAGGAGGAGCAAAATTATTGACATTTTGTCTTTCTTTTTTTACTAGGACATTGAGAATAGTGACAATGTGACAGTCTCTGGATATATTTTTTATATTTAACCTTCCCCCTATCCACGTAGCAGCTCTAAATCATATTGTATGATGTGTTGATGAGCTGTTTAAACAGCAATACTAGGTAGGACGAAATTACTGATGTAGTTTTTACTGCAACACTGTTTTTATTGTTTCGGCATTTCATTAGTTTTACAACTATTTTTTCGGCATTTCATTAGTTTTAAAACTATTTAAGCAAACATTCTCATTCTACTACACACCTGGGATGTTTAAAGTTGGAACAGCTGTCGATATCTTTCCTTTATCACCTTCAAAATGTAAGGAACACATTCTTAAATGTCTGAAGCGCACCATGCTGGCTCCGTCGATTTCGTTTTCAGGCGTTCCAGCACGAATCAGCATTTGTCTGCTTAAAGATTCATTTTTCCAAGGCAAGCAATGAAACGATATCGGTTGTCCACTTGTTTGTCGACTTTTACAGCCTTTTACAACGCATTTAGTTGGCATATTTGACTGTTTTTGATGTTGAATCAAGCTACGCAGATGGGCGCCGCCATGTTGTTATTATCGTGAATATTTAATGTGCCTACCAGCCGTTGATTGGTCGATATATTTGGTTACTCGGGATAACTCGATATTCTCCGTGATAGCTCGGAAACGTTCGAGGTAAAATGGGCTATAGGGAGATAGTATATCGCAGGGTGATAGTAACATAATTATCACATGAGCAGCTTAGATGCGAGTTGGTGTGCGTACCGTTCCGGTGACGTCATTGGCTCATTGTGGTGAAATCGGTATTTTAGCTCATCATAACTTCAAAAGTATTTTACCGAATTCAATAAACTTCCACTCATTGTCTTAGGTTATTTCCAATCCAACGGTATAACTTTCATAGCAACTTTTTAAAAATTTTGGGATTTCGGTATAATAAAATAAATATCGCATTCATGAGAGGGTGATAGAATGTTCACCCTCTTATAAATGTTATTTGTATATAATACTACCTGCAATAGTCTAGACACAACATATGACATATACTAGAGTTGCACACAGGACCTGTTTAAGAATACTGAAAACATAAAGAAAAGCTGCACATTATAAGTAAGTCTTTATTGATAGTTGTCTATTTAATGTTATACTATTTGTTCATACTATTTTTTCTCCAAATTCACGGTACGCCTTGCACGTACTTGTCGTTTTATTTAAATCGGTCAATAATCAACATTTCTTTGATTACGTTATGTAATGTTGTGTAGGTAAAAGTAGATATAATAAAAGTACAGAAGTTCTGAATGACAAAATCATTGACTTGAATAACTGTGTTCAGCTGTTTCCGACATGAACACATTTTGGGAGATAAAATGTTGCATGGAAAGCAGCAGCAGTGAACCTATGATTTTGAATGTAGAATATGGTGACAAGAACTGTGTGGAAAAGTAGAACTGGAACTAGTATGAGGAGGTGGACAGGAAATGGGGATAGAGATGTCAAAGTACTATATTAGCTAATACAATGTTATCTTCATTGATCATCGTGAGGAAAATAACACAAGCTTGATAGTTTAAGGGAATGTAGCGACACAGCCAAACACGCTATTTTATTGAGAGTCCTGAACAACTTGGAATAAAAGTTTTATTAAATTCAGAATTATTAAAAACGGATAATAAACAAAGAAGATATGACCATTTGAAGGTTGTTCTAAAATAATAAGGAAGTCGCCTTTTTGAAAACTATGACGTCATAGTTTTAGATTACCATATACGGATATACGGATTGGTAAATATCAAGTAAAGCAAAGAAAATCACTGCAAATCACTGCAAATCACTGCAAATTCCTTTACTGACCAAATAATGCATTATAACACTTTAGTATATTTATTTCTCATACCTTTGCTTTGATTTCCCTCTATAAATCGGTTAATTAACGCAATTGTTAATTCCGGTGAGACAAAACACATAAACTTAAAATTAACTAGCTAAAACTTACGTTAAGAATGGGACATGAACGCTAAACAAGAATGTTAAATTTACTGTCTGGCCATGCCTTGCCTGGTTTGCTTCATAACTTGCATATTTTGCAAAACTATATTAAAAATAATTATTTCAATCGTGCAAACAAATTGTGCTTGCACATTACAAATTGTTGATTATATTTCACCAGTTATTTAAACTCCCAATCGTTTTACCTTGTTTAATATGTATGGAGGTTTGAAGCTAAATTGATACTGCATTAATAATAACTCGAGGTCATTATTTTAAAACATGATACAATTTCAAAAACTGCCGTATTTCCCTTTAAAAATACAGAGTCCCTATATCAATCGATTTCTTCTTTGTAGGCGTGTCTTTATTTGTAACTTCCTGTTCACCAGCTCATGTCGAAATCGGGTATTTAAGCGAGCAAATATAGCGAACTAAATCATTTACTGTATATACATCGACCAGCGCACATCGTACCTATACACAGGTAACAGTAATTTTTACCAAAAAAAATAGTTAGCTTCTTTCGGGGCTCGAACACACGAGCTTCTGATTTCAAGTCCTGTGCTCTATCCACTGAACTACAACGCTACTTGAGAACATAGTATACTAACTACCATAATATATTATGAGGCAAAATAACTTAACATATTTGAACGCAACTAATGATGGATGAATAAATATGCAGTCCATATTGTCGCACGTGTAAATTAACATTGTCTGGTGTAATACTGTATCTTATCAATATGAAACTAATACTATAAATCAACCAAATCTAGACTTGTTATTTAGCGCTTGATGAGTTTGTGTGCGCGCTCTTGTTATTACGTAATGCCTATTTAGTGTCAAAAATGCTACAAAATACCAATAAATAGCAGCGGTCTAGAGGTTCAGCGTACATCTTTCAAATCTTACAAGTGCAAGGCTGTGGTTCAAATCCCGTTCCGGGCAACTATTGTTTTATCACATATATTCTGGAGCCGTATATTTATCGATTTTACCTGTACGGAGGCTAAATAAAAATGTGAAATGTTACGTATCGATTTCTCCTTATATACCGACTTTTGGTATGTTCGTCGATTTGAAACTACTTCACACGTGACTCATTGATATTCATGAGTTATTACCAGTTAAAATAGGGACTGTACAGCTTTAAGTGATGTGTGCATTTGATGTCAAATGACATGGTGAGAATCGGAAATACAAAAGTTTGCGCAAGCATGCCAAAATGTTATCACTTGGAGTCAAAGAATAAAAAGTTCAACGAGGAAGAATGGCTTCAGTTCACATTGAATTCCAGATTCAGTATTCATTACATTAACAGCGCTTATTATATGTAAAATGAATTTATTGACATATTTGCATATCAGGTTATTGAAATCAAATACATTACATTAAAATTATAATTATAATAGCATGAAAATGTGCAAACGTATATTTTATACCACGTTGTTAGTAATCAAATGTCCGGCTTTTTATGTTTTAACTAGGCAAGCTCTCGTCTTTAAATTTTACCTACCACCGATTTCCTATTTACCTAGTATACTCTCGCGGGCGTGGCGTTTATATATGAAAGACACAGTTTATTGTCTCCATATATTCGGGCAATGATACATACCAACGATTTCCTATTTACCTAGTATACTCTCGCGGGCGTAGCGTTTATATATGAAAGACACCTTAGTTTGTTGTCTCGTATATTCGGGTAATGATACATACTAACGATTTCGTACTATTTACCTAGTATAATTTAGCGGACGTAGCGTTTATATATGAAAGACACCTTAGTTTGTTGTCTCGTATATTCGGGCAATGATACATCAATCTCTACCCAGAGTACACTCGTTCCTCATTTGACTCTGTCAACGTCAAAGTAAGTAGGGCGAACGGTTAGGTCACGTGATTATTCAAAAATGTTATGACGATGTTTATAATAAATCCTTTTGCGTGATCTGCAAAGATAAAATATAGACCTATATTAAATAATTTCAATTTTTATTTCTATGAGTTTATTTGTTTTAGTAATTTTCTGCTATCGAGCTTCGGTTTGAAATGTTTACATATGCGTATCGATTGAGCAGACCTAAGTACGTATTAGTTTTGTAGTAAAATAGTCCCGATTAAAACTAAATTGTTTTCGTGCATTATTTCAAATATTGCAACATCTAATTTGCAGATATTCTGAAAATTATATTTACACAAGAAATAAATAAGTTTCAGGCAAACACATTCCAATTTAACAGGTTTTACCAAAATCTTGTAATTTAGTAGTTAGCAGAGATATATATGAGTGAAAGGAACGACAACTCTGCGTGGAGATTGATGATACATACTAACGATTTTGTATTTACCTAGTATACTATCGCGGGCGTAGCGTTTATATATAAAAGACACCTTAGTTTGTTGTCTCGTATATTCGGGCGATGATACTTACCAACGATTTCGTATTTACCTAGTATACTCTCGCAGGCGTAGCGTTTATATATGGAAGACGGATGCGGCCATTTCGAGTTCGCGACTTCGAGACTTTTCGCCCTGTTAATACAAGGCGAAAAGTCGAAGGCGAATAGTCGCCAACACGAAACGTCGAAGGCGAAAAGTCGCAAACCCGCCGTTTTGGACGAAATTTCAATACAATGCGATATTGTAAAATTTCGACTTTTCGCCACGTAATTTCGTCTAAAACGGCGGGTTTGCGACTTTTCGCCTTCGACATTTCGGGTTGGCGACTTTTCGCCTTGTGGAAAGGGTTATTAACAAGGCGAAAAGTCGAAGGCGAAAAGTCGAAATGGCCGCATCCGTCTTCAATAATTACTATTGCAAGTGAGTCAACAAATGGGATATATATCTTGAAGTCGAAAAGTCGCCAACACGAAAGTTGCCAACCCGAAAAGTCGAAGGCGAAAAGTCTTCCATATTTATATATAAAAGACACCTTAGTTTGTTGTCCGTCCTAGATATTTCGTATATTCGGGTACACGCCGTTAAGTGCGCTAAAAACGTTCATTCGGCCATACTAAAAATTCAGACGCTGACATATGGCAATAATCGTGTTCATATTGTCGATTAGACCGCGATATTGCGTACAGAAATAGGCCTGGTATTGAAAAAATATTGTAACGACCGCTTGATGCGCTAAACCCGTTCATACTAAAACAAATCAGATGATGCCATATGGCTGGAAAACGGTGAAATCAAACTGGAAAGGCAGCATTCAAGGACGACAGTCAACCATAGACATACAAATACACATAGAACAACTTTAAGGAATAAAAGGCAAGATAAGACATCACAAACAAAAGGGTTGACAACATCGCTACCGCCTTGGAACGGTCAGTGGCAAAAATAACCACTGGGGGTTTAAACAAGGTTCTAGTTTGCACCAAACCGCGCCAGATAATACTCTCTAACAAACAAGGGAGCATTGATGGGCAATAGAAGTAAAACACATCATGTATATGTGATATAAATAGAAAGTCTAGAAAGCCACAAAGTAAGTACTCATTGACAAAACAACAAGAGAACAAACCGTTACAAGTGTACGACAAGACAAGATTAAAGACAAACATCAAACACTATAGTCCTATAAAGATTAAGGTAGACGTCATCGTAGAGTCCACAATCTGTCCGGTCATCGTACAACCAAAGAGGAAAGCATAGAGAAGAACTGTAAATGGGTCAAGGTTATACCTTAGAAAAAACAATTTCATAAATCAAAGAAGCTTTACATTGGCAGCATACTATTTTTCAAGACTGACCGTATACAAGTTGATAGTGAGATAACACCTGTAAATGATTGCCAGTGAAAGAATCGACCAGAATCGTTAATTTCCGAATTTAAAACACGTAAAGACAATATACTATATAGCATATAGATGAGTCATTCTTACCAGAAGACTTTGTTTTACCAGACACACATATGAACATATGTGCATAAATTATCCGCTATTAAAATATGAATTTCATACCTTCTGGTGATTTGTTTGCATAAATTATCCGCTATTGAAATATAAATGTCATACCTTCTGGTGATTTGTTTGCATAAATTATCCGCTATTGGAATATGAATGTCATACCTTCTGGTGATTTGTTTGCGTAAATTATCCGCTATTGGAATATGAATGTCATACCTTCTGGTGATTTGTTTGCATACATTATCCGCTATTGAAATATGAATGTCATACCTTCTGGTGATTTGTTTGCATAAATTATCCGATATTGGAATATGAATGTCATACCTTCTGGTGATTTGTTTGCATAAATTATCCGCTATTGGAATATGAATGTCATACCTTCTGGTGATTTGTTTGCATAAATTATCCGCTATTGAAATATGAATGTCATACCTTCTGGTGATTTGTTTGCATAAATTATCCGATATTGGAATATGAATGTCATACCTTCTGGTGATTTGTTTGCTTATTAATTTGAAATGAAATTTACCACAACGTACACTAGAGCATTACGCTATCTATAAGTATACTAACTTATTTATGTTTTGCAATTTGTAGATTTAAATTAAACAACATCTATAATATGTACCGTTTTTGTATCCATTGGGTATAGATTTGACTATAATCACGGTGAAACATCGTACACCGGATAAAGCGGTTAAAATGATAAGAAAAATAACGAAACTAGTAGATTTTTTCTACCCTACGGTAAGTTTACACATCACTGACATATATTTGTCAAACCAAATGCACACCGAACCAGAGTTTCAGTTGTGTCAGTGGAATGTTTAATTGAGCCTCGAAAGGTGTAGATTCAGTTAATACTATGCAAACATGTGAAAATTTATGATTGAAAAGAATGAAGATCACTGTCAAATTTCAATCCGCAGTAAAAAGTAATATATTTTGTTTAATTTTGAATCGTACGATTTCATCATTTTATCTGTAAATATGACCTATAAATACACCTAACTGATGTTCTAACGCTACCGATAAATTTTATTGCCATAACTTATGAAATATCAAATGTATGGTGAATTTTCAACAAAGCGCAAATAGTACAAAAGACATAAGCCATGATTGTAAAGACGACTAATACATTATAAATTAATTGATGGTGTTTTTAACTCTTTTTCTCGCAACCTTCATTTTCCAATTCATTAATGGCACATATATGAGAGTTTATTTAAAATTGAAATATTGTCTAATGTCCAATAAACAGAGGTAAAATCGTAAAGCATCGATAGCTTTAACGTAAATGTTAATTCATAAAATCAAATCATTTAAAATCCACAACACATGTTCTAACTGCAATCCATTATTGAATAGTTTACTACAGATAGGGGTGGAATTTAATTTGATGACCAAATTTTGGGAGATAATTTTAGTGCCCCACATCTTTTGTATTAATATTATCGTGAGCCTTATTTCAGCTTATGATACTATGCTACTACAATATGTATACGAAAACAGGTCACAATGTTGAATAAAATAACATAACATTATGTATTATTATCGTACGGCTTATATAAACATTTCGAGACAGATGGACAATTGATTGCTTAGTTATAAGTCGATGCGAATTTGTTACCGTTTGACGTTTTCACTCTCAAATCTTGAACCATTGAATGGATTTCGATATAACTTAGCATAAATCTAATTTCGCATATAGCTTTCATGTTCCGGTCCGTTCTCTTATAACGGATACATAGCCCGTTGTTATTTTTCAAACATTCATGTGATTTCTTTAACATTTCTCTGGGAACATCAGAATTAATTTCAGGCTTACATATAATTGTCGCATTTTGGCCGGATGATATTAAACAAGAAATGTGACACGAATTCCCACACTTATTACACAAAGCACGTGTTATAACAGAAAAAAAATAGAAGAATGAAATATATGAGAATATCATAAATAAGCAAGCAAGGTTTTACGGAAGCGTAAAATTGCTGCAGAGGGAAAATAGCATTATATCTGGGTTGGAACTGGGATCAAAGTTTAACATAATAATCGATCAAGTCACGGGTGTTTAAACAATATTGAAAAAAAGATGTTGTCAGGAAGACGTAAACATGCCAAGACCGTTTTTTCTTACCAGACATTTTCTTTCCAAATTTTATCATCAGTTCTTCCTACCAAACATTTTAAATCAAGGTGGGCGACATCGCTTTGCTCTGGTCAAACCCTTGACATACGTTACATATTGATTACATATTCACCTTTATAGCACGACGTGCTAGAAATACACATCAGCAAAGAAATGCAAGTGTTCACATTTAAAGGATGCGTGTGCGTTAGCGTGTGCATTACAAAACAGATAAAAATTTCACAGCTACCATGTGTAATTATAAATTAGGTTCCGTTAATAATGCGACTGCTGTATTATTTCGCGGAACTCGTGCAACATTTACATGAAACCACTTTGTATCGCTAGAGTGATCACTGACGCGTGTCAATATCTCATTTATACATTCAATGACCTTGGTGCAATGTACATTGCTTTATAGCGTATTCGTTACACTAAATGCAAAATGACTGACAAACGAGCAGAAAATGTGCTTGAAATTAGGGCCTATATTAGAGGTAGATCATTACTTGGGTTGAAGCCGAAAGACATTCACCAAGAGGTGTGTGACATTTACGAGGATGGTCAAATGTCGTATAGTACTGTTTGTAGGTGGGCGGCCAAATTTAAATCCGGGCCACAGCGCTTGAAAGATACTGCTCGCCCTGGTCGTCCTCCTGTAACGTCAACGACCAAGATAAACGTTGAAAAAATCCGTGAAGTCCTGAAAACTGATGCTCGATACAGAGTAAGACAATTAGCTCGGATGACAAACAAAGCCCGTATTTTAGCGGACTTTTTGGAGTCAGAGAAGATCACCGTTCTCCCGCACCCCGCTTACTCGCCAGACCTGTCCCCTGCGACTATTTTCTCTTCCCAAGACTAAAAAATCACTTATCTGGGAAGAGATATAACTCGAGGAATGCCCTGGGATCTGCTGTTTACCAGTGTCTTAAGGGTGTACCTGTTCATGAATACGAACAATGTTTTCAAAAGTGGATTGCGTGGCTCAAAATGTGTGTTTCGGCTAAGGGGAGTACTTTGAAGGAAATCGCAAAAACAATTGATCAAAAATGATTATAATATTCTAGTATCAATACCAATCGCATTATTTACCCTCGTACTTAACATCTTTGTTGTCAACCCTTTTGTGTTTGTGATGTCTTTTTTGGCTGTTATTCATCTTTAAATTTGTTCTTTTTCTCTGCGTGTGTTTGTGGTTGACTGTCGTCCTTGAATGCTGCTTTTCCTGTTCGATTTTTGTATATATTTATTTATATATATATGCATTTTATGTAGGTACTTTTCGTACATCAGTAATGGGGTTGAACGTTTCAAATTCTTGTACAACTTATAAATATGAACCATTTTACGAATTGTACTGCTTCGCATCGTTTAGTACTGTTACAGTACGATTATAGAATGTGTTTGTATCAAATCCACCAGACAACTTTGGCTGGTAAATCTGTCCATTTGCTTATAGTATCCGATATATGCTCAAGCATGCTAATCTATCCCCAATACACTAAAAAGCAATGCCCTGCACATTGATTTATGATTTATATCTATCCGCAGTACATTGCATCGCCACATATAAAGTCAATTATCAAAGCAGTTTCAAAACTAATCATGACCATTTTTCACACAGATAAAGTTGATGGAATAATGGACATATCTGTCCATTCAAAATTTCGATAAAAATACTTATCTCAGTATCACTCAGCTTTTTGCTTCCATCGTGTGCTTGTACGAGCACTATAAAATAACGTAAAACTATGGAAATAAACCTACTTCGGTCGGCAAAATGTTTCAAAATGTGTCATTGTTTTTATCATTTTAGCCGCTATATCCGGTGTACGATGTTTCATCGTTATCATGAAATTATGAATATATTACAAACGTAACAGAACATCGATCAACAATCAATAGAAGCGTCAAGGCAGCTGCTTTCATGTGCTACAGCTACCGATATAGATTCATTTTCTAGAACACGATATAATGTAAATAGTCCTTAAAGGAAAGCATGCGTGTTGGTTAAATAATCAGTGTGGATTTTTCCTAGGTCAAATAGATTTTTCTATTCGTGAATGTTAAGTTTACACAATCATTTAAGTAATGTTATACGCGTACGTATAGAATAAATTTGAAAAACGGATATGTGCTTAACATATTTTTAAGAACATGTACTGGATATTGAAAAAAATACAGTTTGGATAACAGTATTTGATAAAAATGAGTTTTATTTAAATCATCAACTGTGCATTACTATATATATATATAGCTATTCAGAGAGAGATAACATTGATCACAATGGCTGAATGTATGGAACATAAACCTGGTGTGAAAAGTGATCAAGAGAAGCATACGTGTGATCCGTGCACATACGATGAACAAGAAATAGAAGCGGTGGGATTCTGTGCAGCTTGCATTGAGTATTTATGTAAAACCTGCATCCGAGATCACAAAAGAAGCAAAATTACCCGACAGCATAACATTTTGCAAGATAATGACATTCCTGCCAATGCGAAGTCATTTCAGAAATTAATAGACATGATGTTATGCCATTCTCACCCCGACAAAGAAGTAGAATATATATGTAAAGACCACAGTGAGTATATATGCGTGGTATGTGTTGCGAGAAACCACAGGAAATGTGACCTCGTTGAAGAAATAGCTCAATATTCCAAAGAAACTGAAACTGATTTAAGACAAAATGTAACATCTGGACTTAAAAGACTACATTTACTAATAAATAGGAAAGTTATTTTGAGAAAACATGAAGAATCTAATATTCATAACCTACACAAAGAAGAAACACAAATGTCAAAGGAAAGAAAACGTCTGGTTAAGCAAATTGAAGAACAGGTAGCGAAACAAGAAGAATTATGTCGAATGCAAACTAGTGAACTTGTTGAGGAAGAAATTTTGAAAATAAGAAATGATATAACGAAACAAGTAGTTATAGAAAACAATCAACTTGAAGACAGTGCCTTGTTAGAAACAGTTTTACAATTTGGTACTTTTAAGCAAATTAAGGTTGTTTCAAGTATGATTCAGAAGAAATTAGAATTATATGAGTCGGTTATAGCAGAGGAATGTAGCAAACCAGAAATTCATATAATCTTCAAACCAACATCAACGCAGGAAACAATAAAGTCATTGGGTGAAGTAACGCTTGACGAAAGGGTACGGAACGATACTATAACGTATATTGAAAGTAGTTGTTGTGATGAAGAGTTAAATGCAAAAGAGAATGTAACTTTACACTATAAGCGTGATGTTGCTATCGGTCAAATAACTAAAATCGGTGATAAGGTATCCACTAAACCAGATACGATAGACAAACACAAGGTTTCACTGACACAACGCAAACTGAAACGAATTAGTTCGCACACAATTAAAGGAGAAAGTGAAGACTGCTGTAATATATACGGATGTGTTGTTCTTCCGGATCACCGCCTTATTTTTATTGATAACTCCAATTGCAAAATAAAACTGTACGACAATGACTTCCAATCCATAACTGAGTTAAAGTTGACTTACGCCCCCTTTGCCATCTGTCATCATAGTGGTGATGAAATTGTCCTGACATTTTCGGATGCAAAATGTTTCGACCGATACATAGTAGGACGAACAAGTATAGATCGTCGTCGTGGTTTTACAACAAAAATGTACGGCCGTGGTATTACAACAGCTGGGCAGAATATCGCCATATTGTTTACAGATAAAGATGGGTATACAGAAGTTAATAGCTCACAAGATGTAATCCAAATTCAAATTCGCGATCTTAGTAATGCGAAAATCCTGCGAAAGATAGATACATTTAAAGACAAAGGCTTGAAAGAGATTGTTCTAAGTGATCCATTCTCTTTACTTTTCAAAAGCGAAAATGAAATATTGATTACCGACTCAAAACATTTAACGTGTTTTGATATTAACGGGAATTTAAGCTGGTATTTTAAAAGTTATGCATGCCACGCGATTGACGACGTCTATGGACTTGGACTGGATAGTGAGGGAAATATTTACGTGTGTGGCTCAGCATCTAACAACGTTCATCAGTTCTCTGCAAAGAACTTCAGGTGTAACAGGGTACTAATATCGGACATCACAAAACCACAGTCGGTATGTTATGATAAATACGCTGAACGACTTATTGTTGGATGTCGTAATGATAGCAGTGTCATAGTGTACGCATTTGACTAAAATAATAAGAGATAAAAACTCGCTTTAGTCTACCATGACGGCACAGTTAGTACGGGTAACTATTATTCGGGAAGGTTGATTCAGCCAAAGAACTTTTGGGCTTTTTAGACACAATTCAACTACTACCTAAATCGGTTGTATATCAATGAAACAGACATGTTAGTGCTAATTAAAATACCTTACTTTTTAAAATCGAAATAAAAAAAAACACGTTCGAAAGTTATTTTTGACGGGGCATTTTCAATGCAAAATTATGTTGCATCAACAGTTTGATTTTTTATCAGAGATTTTATCCAAAAATTGTTTTAATGTGTTGGGCAAAGGTAAAACATCTATATAAAATTACTGAGGCTAACTAAGTTATTTGTGATTTCGTAATTTTCTGCTGTCCGAGCAACAAGAAGTTTACATGGAAAAAAACGATCAAAAAGGCATTTTGGATGTAAAATACGTATTTCGCAACTGAATTTCAAAACTGAGGTATATTTATTTACCACTAAAAGTGCCAGTTTAGGTGATATATAACTTGTGTGCGTATTACTAAAACTATTAATTTTATTGCTGAAACAACATAGCTGAAACAAACGCCCCGAACAATAGAATGAAAGAAAATGAAACATTAACAGGAAGTTGAAAATAAGGGAAATGAATGACTTATTAACCAATTTAACTGAATTGAATTGTTGTTATTTACGCAGCATCAACCTCTTTAAGTTATTTCGAGGCGCCCCAGAGAGAGGTGAATGATATACAGTGTCCTACTCTTACTGTCGAATATAACTATATTGGTGTTTCGTAGATAGACCCCGATACACGGGATCGTCCGGTTTATTTCCCCATCCGACAAAAGAGGCTAAGATACGTGTCTTGAATAAGAACACATCGAAGTAATTCAGTCGCGCCAGTGAGGCTGTGTTCTTCGGATTCAGAGTCAAACGGTCTGCTCTATACACTGAGCCACTGCGACCCATTTCAAGGAATGAAAACACCTCAATCTAAAAAACAAATTCTCACTTTGTTTTACCGTTGATTAAGCATATTAAGTAGAACCAATCAGATTAGGTTGCGTTTTGTAGTCGATAACTTAGAACCAATCTGATGATGGTTGCGTTTTTTCGTTGACAAAGTAGAATTGAATGCGACATGTAAGCTGCATTAACTTTCTTAAGTTCTCGAAGCGAACGAAGAATACAGATATATTATTAATTAACCAACCTGCAGATGATGACGTTTTCCTTTGCGCACTATACCATGCTGTATTTGGTTTCGAAGCTGGAGTTGCATACAGTATTTATAGCAAAATGTGTTCGGTTTATTGTATTCACTTTTGATCTGCATTTCCACGTACACCCTCAATAATGTACTTGATCACATAACTTCCCTTGTTAGAACTGTCAAACACCTATTTCTTATTCTATTTTTGTATATACACATGTCTAAAACAACCTGGAACGACTTGATTGGTTGATCATGAAATGCATTAAATATGTAACACTACGAAACTATTTTGTTAATTATAAATTCATCCGGATCTAAGTCATTAAACGTATTATTTACCAACAAATTATAATAAATAATTAACGTTATACAAATCAGTTTTTAATTTTTAAAATACAGTCGAACCTCGATAGCTCAAAGTCAGCGGGACCATAGGGATATGGTTGAGCTATCGGTGGCTCCGAGGCTTCGAGGGAACGATAAAAACCAAAATATCTATCCGAATTTGTGTACCGCCCGAAATAGTGTTACTTGTGTACGTGATGTATCGTTATCGGTATGTTTTTTATGTTCATGCATGTTTGTTGAAACCTCATAATGGATATATAACATGTAATTGTTACACTGAAAATACAAGAAAAAAAGGGAAAAATGTGTTTGTTTTATCATTTATTTAAAGAAATATCACAATAATAGATTTTAACATGCAAGCCGGAAGTCCGAATAATGACAACATGGTTTCGGTTCATAGAATTGAAAAGAAAAGACAATAGCGTAGCACATAATTTTTATTAAAACCAATCAACAAACGTTGTTTAATTAGAAAATCAACCGTGTTTAATCAGTAATCGAAGTTCACTAAACATACTCGGGAAATGCTCTTATCTAATTTAAAAGTGAACACACTTTATTTTAATTATTGTTTTATTTTTATTAAAACCAATCAACGAATGTTATTTAATTAGAAAATCAACCGTGTTTAATTTATCGTAATTAACAGTAAACGAAGTTCACTAAACATAAATTGTATCTGTCTATAATCGCTTTTCAATCATAAATGTTCTTTAAACAGTCCTAATTACTGCACGTATCTCTTATAGGTATTATACCACTAATTATTTTCCCCATAGACACCAATGTTAAAGTGTCACATATTAATGATTTGCTGCAAATTCAACTCAGGTATGGATAATGCAGCAGTGTAATGTTCATATAGGAAACTAATTTTCCACTTGAAAAATCACCAGAAAAAGTGGGGTCACAAGACATGTAAGAAAGTTTTGTTTGTTTACTAAACAGGTCAAGGGTACAGCTGTTTTCATTGATTGACTGTTTTCATTGCTCACAAAGTGTAAGCATAGAGTTCAAACTGTTCATCAGTGATCCAGTAACACTTATTAATACGCTTCTTATACATACAACCACAAAATCGAACAGAAATGGGCAGATTCACCCTACTTATAATGCCCGTTTCCATCAGAATAGGAGGGATTACTTTTTATTATAGGAACTACATTCGACTACACCTTGCAGACTTACATGTAATTAGTGGTGGTAAACCTAATATGGCCGACGTCGCATGGCAACGGATCATCACCTTCGATTTAGCGAGGTTTAAATTTACACAAAAATGGATCTTTGGACCGTAAAATCTACTCGAGCTAGCCGGGGTATTCGAGAAATAATATTCGAATAATCGAGGCTAAATTACATTGAATTATATAAGACTTGTGTCGGGACCGGAAAATGTGCTCGAGTTATCGATGGTATTCGAATCACCGGTGTTCGAGCTATCGAAGCTCGACTGTATGGCATGAAATGCTATTTCGTAAACATGAACTATTTGATACCCAACGTGGTGTATGACATAGCGTTATGATTCCCATAACGATTTGGCGTCAAAGGACGTGATTTTTTGACATTTAAGTGCTTAAGTTTGTCTGGCGGTTTAATGTCCATTTGGACATTTTGTTTAAATATTTGTCTGTAATGTTATGTCAGTGATAAACATGATCTTAAACTTGTCCCTATTCCATATGTGAGCTTGTGGCCGTCGGGGCTATAAATTAAACAAAGCTATCTGCCGGGGATCGTAGGTTTGTTAAGGGTAGAATCAATAGTAAGGTATAAAACTAAAACGGATCTTAAACTCGTCCCTATTCCATATAAGGTTATGAAACCAAAAATAAAAGAATTCATAACTCGTTCCATAAATGGTATATGAAAAGGGACCTCGTTTAATATTCTATATTTACTACATGGCACATATTTTGGATGCTATTGTTTTGTTATTATCATTGGTTTCAGGAATCTTTATGTGAGACAGCTATCCAGCTAAAAAAATTGCCCGGAGGTCTTCCTCGACCATTGGAAGCTGGAAAGTCGCCATATGACCTTAGCTGTTGGTGCGACTATAAAATCCAACGCAATTGAATTCATTCGTTTCATTGCTGATTGAATTGTTATGATGTTGTTGTTTAGTCATTGTTATCCGGTACAGATAGGGAATTTCAATCCGATATATAATTGTTTTGATCGAAACTGGGGTTCCTGCCAAGGTTTCGATAAGAAAAGCTTCGTAATTGAGAGTTGAAATTTCTTGAACCGAACCTGATACCAATGAATAATTCTCTTGTATAACTTCACACGTAGCCAGCAATCTACTTGTGTAAGTTTATTTATAAACATGACGTCATAAGTGTTTTTACATTTTCGGTCATTGTTGACGACGTGACCGTGGAAACGTTCAGATATTCCAGCATGTGTTAAACGAGGATATCCTTATAAGGTAAGATAAAAAATAAATAACACAACTCACCCCCCCCCCCCCCCCCCCCACCACACACCCCCACCCCAAGAAAAAAAAAAAAAAAACACGAGCAAATACGATGAGGTTCGTCAGGTGTCATAAAACATCAATACTACTGACAACGCCTTTTTGTACATATAATTTATGTTTACTTTTACACTGACAGTTATCATAGTTAATTATGCATATTTAGTTTACGATTTTTGATTAGGAGAGGTTGTTTTGTCTTGCTTTCAAGTATACTCAACGCCAAAAGAAAAAGCACAACTTTTATACATTTTATATATTGTTGTCTCTTGTTTATTGCATATATGGCAATGGATCTTTTTTCTGAATACCTCTCAATTTTACAGGGAACAGCTTAGAACATTTATATACTAGATTAGATTAGATTATTATGGAAACACTATAAGCAATTTTGACATTCAAAATGGTGGGGCGTTTCTTTTGACTGTCAGTATTATAGTCATAGTTTTTATTTTGCATTGGACCAGATCTAATTGTCTACGCATATCTTATAATTAATTATTTTACTGTTTGTCTGGTAAATTTTCTAATGCATTTTAAAGATCAAAATTATTTTTCAGCATTTTACCGTCATAGTTTACTCTGTGAATCGTTTCAGATTTATAGCATTAAACATTATTGAAGACTAGATTTATTATTACATATTGTTTGGTTCATTCATATAATTAAATTGTATCTTTATCAATATTTTAAAAGATGTTTCTTGTTTCTTGTATTTGTAAGCGGCCGTGACAGTAAAATCTCTGCGTCTACAACTTCCTCGTCTCTCACCGCAGCGGGTTCGAATCCAACTTGGAGCTCGACTTGTCCAATGAGAAAGTGTCTATTCTTACGGATTTCGGAAGGTATACAGCACTGGTACTACCCAGGTAAATTGGAATGGTCTGCCCCTAACACAAACAATGGACCGTCATATATGGCCTAGCATATACTAAACATGACGTAAAACACAATTCAAACAAACACATTCATATATTGTTAAGGTTCTTTTGGTACTTTTATTGAACATTCTAATGATCATATTCTCAAAACCGATCACGGATACGGCATGTAACGTTATTACGGATTTCCATTATCGAAATCAAGTTATTACAAGTAAACTTCTTCAGCAAGGTTTTCGTTATCATAAACTACATAGATCTTTCTCAAAGCGATCCTCCGTGGTGCCACTGAATTCCGTCGGTGTGTCCTTGGGCAAGACACTTTACCTTAGCCTCGTCCGTCGGATGGGGACGTAAACCGGGCGGTCCCGTGTATCGGTCTATCCTCCGAGCACGTTAAAGATCCATAGGAATCTATTCGATAATAAGAGTAGGGCAGGTTCCCGGATTCCTATGTATCCTTCCCCTCTCTCTGGGGCGGCTCTAAATAACCTATACTGTGTTGATGAGCCGTTAAACAACATTCAATTCAATTCAAAGCGAAAACCTGCTTGAAAAGTGCAACACCAACCTAAAAACATTTCTGCGACTAGGAATATCACAACCATTATTCTATGGAGATGTGATCTTTAAACTTCGGAAATTAAAGTAGTCTGACGGATTTCCTGACCACTTTACAAAATTAATCAGGAAATTTGTCAGAAAAGGACCCTTTATTATTACAGAGCACTTCATGTTTGGTGATTAACCTCTACAGTCAGTCCTCTACGGTCTTTGGGAGCAACAAATACAATTAAGAGAATAAAGCAGCAGACTCGGTTTTATTGAGTCTGTTCATGAGAAGTAATGAAAAAAGCAACACCTCTCACGCCCTCTAGCACCGGGTTAAGCGGTATTCTACTTCAAAACCACCTATATTGGGCTCGTTGGTCCCAAAGGACCAGTAAAAATAACACTACTGATTCGTAGCACGGGGAGACTTTTACAGCCGCCACACTGCACTAAACGAACGCTAGTGTGAATTTAATAAATAATTGTAGCATGGTCACAGACAATTCTCTTTGTTCAGACACAGGTGTAAATCGTTTAACTGAAAATAAGACCTGTTAGAATAACTGTGAGAATAACAGTGAGAATAACAGTTAGAATAACTGAAATAGAGCTGAAATGGACATGCTACAAAACAAATAGAGTATGGTTTCATCTCGTTGGTTAATTTAAACACCTCGATGGGCTATGCCCATCTCGATGTTTAAATGAACCAACTCAATGAAACCATACTCTATCTAATACATAAATACTGATAAAGACCTATATCACTGGAAAAAATCATAGAGCAACACTATGTACATATACAGGACAGAGACGACAAAAACATTTCAATAAATCAATAATTAAATAAAACAGTGAAAACATAGAGCAACATAATGTAAATATACAGGACACAGACGACAAACATATTTCAATAAATCAATAATTAAACAAAATAATGAAAACATAGACCAACACTATGTAAATATATAGGACACAGACGACAAGCATATTTTAATAAATCAATAATTAAACAAAATAGTGAAAACATAGAGCAACAGTATGTAAATATACAGGACAAAGACGACAAGAATATTTCAATAAATCAATATTAAACAAAATACTGAAATCGGGTTTTGAAACTGTGGCATTTTTTATGGTATTCTTTTAGTCGATTGACTATTTTACTGACATGTTGCACTGTTTATTACGATTAAAAAAACGAAACACATTAGCACATGTAAGAGAACAATGTCAATCAGAACTTCAGGCTGCTGAAAACCTCATTTAGACCAATGTACGGCAATTGTAAACAGTTTAAGCTAATATGAAAGTGTCAGTCAGTAGAAGTCATTTGGAGTTTTAACAATTCGTCAGATTAAACAAAGTTAAATTTGACATTGTTAATTATCCCCATTTGGATGGGGATGTTCCCCGAGCAACTTCTTATGGGGTGTATCTGTCTCAACTTATTCGTTTTTCTAGAGCTTGTACTCGAGTCGCGGACTTTAATATTCGTAATCTTTGTATAACTAAAAAGTTACTCAGTCAGGGTTACCGTTACCATAACCTTCGTAAAACCTTTGCAAAATGTTATTATTGTAACCCTGATCTTCTTTCCAAATATAAAAGTAATTTAAGGACTCTTCTGCGACAAGGACTATCACAACCTGACTTCTATGGTGATGTGACTTATAAACTTCGTAAGATTCTAGGTCATGATCACTTTCATACTATCTTTGTTAAACTTGTTAAAAAGTTTATCAAAAGAGGTTATGACCCTATCATTTTGCAACGTACTGCATGCTTGGTGGTGGACCCTTTTACAGTTTGCCACTATGCTTTCCTCTTTAATTGTACGATGACCGGACAGGCTGTGGACCCTGTGATGACGCCTACCTAAAGCCCATTGGGACGGTGGCGTTTGATGTTTGTCCATGATCTTTCTTGTCGTGCCCTTAATGGTTTATTCTCTTACTGCTCTGGCTTCTGCAAAATCATTGAGTACCTTCATTGTGGCTTTCTAGGCTATTGTTTTTTTGTATTATATTTACACGAGCATATTTGTGTTTTACTTATATTGCCTTTTGATGCTGCCTCGTTGGTTAGAGATTAGATCTTGGCGGGGATTTCTTTATTTACAAGTGTAAGTGTGAGGTTTGGTGCACCCTAGAACCGGTTTAAACCCCCAGTGGCCTACTTTGCCACTGACCGTTCCAAGGCGGTAGCCCTATTGTCAACCCTTTTGTGTTTTTGATGTCGTTTGCATTTTTTTATTACTTTTGTCTTTTCGTTTGTCTGTTTGCGTGTTTGTTTTTGGGTTTTGTGGTTGACTGTCGTCCTTAAATGCTGCTTTCCCTGTCCGATATTTTTATCCTTTTTTTTAAAGATAATATTCGAATACAAATCGATCGAGGATTACATAGAAGGTGGATTGCATAGAATGAACCAGCGACCAATTACATTATTGCACAATTGGAATACAATAAAGATTATTTTATGAAACACATTTTTACTAACGCGTTTTCCTGTATGACATTAGGTGCACATACGGGCAGTATTGTAACACGACAGCACAGCATGGAATTCAGATTTATTTTCTTGCGCTAACTATGCTAACTAGCATAATTATGACATCTGAATATGTGATGTATTGACGCATCGAAGCGTGCAGGGATCCTTTTTAGTTCCTTGACAAATATCAAGAGATTTCACTAATGACTTCAAGCAAGATATGATTTAAAATTTAAAATCAATTAACACACAATGTGTAAAATGATGGTTTGTCTTTGCATCCTATACGATATCGAACTATGGCTTAGATTGTAAAAACGTTTTTGAGTACTGAGCAAACACTCTATTTTTATGAGTGCGTACGCCTTTATTTGTTTACGTTTTCTCGCTCCCAGGTTGTGCGGATATCAACACATTAAAGGTAGCTAGAAATAAATGGCATTACTAAAGTTCTAAGATAAATAGGAGGTATTATTTTATCTTGAACATACTGACATTATTTTCAAGAGCATAATAACAGACAGCTTCCATAAACATAGTAATCATTGTGCCGATATACGAGGGCTGTTAAAATAATACGTGGACGTTTTCGATATCGGGCTCATTTATTGATGTAAACCTTTAAGAACCCAGCTCATCAGAAATCAAATGCGTTAGACACAAAATCGATAGATGTCTAGTTACGTTGCAATGAATGATCTAATAGGGTGAGAGACCCGTCTACGGAGCAATCCAAAATGTGACGTTTTTATTTTGTAACTGCATTTCAGGAATGTCTAAAGAAAAGGCGTTTCGTCTGCAAATTTACACTAAACTAAAGTAGAATTATCACTGGTATTCCAAAATTATAATTATGAAAGTGTATGCATATTGAACAAGGAGAACTAAGATACATATAAATAAGTAGACAAGTTATACATGTAATGACTTGTTTGAGATGATTCAAAAAAACAATGAGCACAATTTATCAGGGTTAATATATGACTCGAAAACATTTTATTTAACATTCAACAAAATAATCATAGGCGGCTTTACAACTAGAAAAGACTCAATATTTTAAATGTTAATAGTACGAACATTTTAGCCATCCGGCGATGGTGTGCATATGATGCTGATCATTGAACGTTCAATGTGGTATTTTCATACCATTCTATGAACAAAATGGAGTTTAGATGAGAGCAGAGGTTATGAAGCCTTTGAATCACAAGAAACAGTCAAAATACTTTTCAGTATTTATTGACATTCACACTAGCGTTTGTTTAGTGCTGTTTGGCGGCCGTAAAAAGTCGCCCCGACTACCAATTTGTAGTGCTATTACTTACCGGGCCTTTGTGGTCATCAATCTCAATCTGTGTGGCTTTGAGGTAGACTATCGCTTAAGCCGGTGCTAGGAGCCCTGAGAGGTTTTGCACCCGACATTACCACTCATGAACAATCAATGAAACCGAATCTGCTACTTTTATCTCTTGTTTGTGTTGTTGCTTCAAAGGGAATCCCTTTTCAGTATTTATTATCAATATTACATTAGTCCAGAGTTGCGCTAGGCGTATCAATTTAAAGCAGACCGGTGTTACATGCTTGCGACATATCAAATTTAAAGAAGTAAAGAGTTGTGATCAACATATCAATTTTAAAGTCATACAGAGTTGCACGATACATATCAATGTATTGGACAGCAGAGATGACATCGATCCCGAATAAGAGTCGACACAAAAACGACTAGAATTTACCCATTATCGAAAGGCTACCGAAAGGTCTTACGCACAGTTGGTAAAATAACATAAATTCAATTTGTCTATAGATAAAAGCAACACCAATTGCACAGTAATATATCAACACCAAATGTACTGTCCTATCTCGTCACCAAATATACAATATCTTTCCTTGCGTTTGTTGTAGTGCCTAATATGGTCAGGAACATATGCGAGTAGACGAATACAAATATGTAGAGTTTTGTTCATATAAAATAATGCCTTATATAGACTAATACAGACAGAAGAACCTCAGTCTGGACCATTTTCTTTTTTAGCGTCATTGCCTAAAAAATTAGACGATATAAATCCAATGATTACTATCAACACCGGTTCTACTACAAACAAGAGTCTACGTATTGATTATAAATACACTTGTAATCATGTAACGATGTTTTGCATTTGGGAAACTAATTTGGACACGTATATAATGGATTGGTGGTACAGTTGTCTGGTTCTCATGTCAAATGACGCCAAAATTAGGTAGCAAACGCAGTGGCATATAAGCTATGCGGTCGTGACAAGTTTTCTGAATCGCGGGATTGAAGCCGATTAAAACAGACTGTTGGCAAGAAACGTTTTCGTTTTGCTGTTTTTCAGCAACGATTCCATTACAATGATCACCAAGAACATGACTAGTGGATTGATTTCAGCAATGATTCCAATGCAATGACACCAAGGACATGACTGAATATATCATCAGCAATGATTTCAATACAATGACCACCAAGGACATGCTTGGATATCTCTTCAGCAAAGATTCCAATACAACGACCACAAGGACATGACTGGATTATGTTACAAGTAAAATGTAACAAGAAAGAAAGCAAAACCAGCAACACAAAAATATAATTAACCAATTTATGTACAACATATTCACTTACAGAATAAACACATCCTGTTTTTCATTAATATCCAATGTGTTAATTATGTCCAATTAAAAGTATCCGCTATTAGCAAGTGTCTCTTTAATCCAAAACGGTGAGTGTCTTTTTAATCAAAAACAGTAAGTGTCTCTTTAATCCAAATGTTAATTGTCCTTTTAGCCTAAATTAATTTCCAATATTTCGGATTAGTCCAAATATCTAATTTTACTGTTAATACGAATGAGCACGATATGTATGAAATCCTCTCAAAATTATATTTTCTGAAAGCATCCAAATCTAAATTAACTCTATTGAAGAATACTGAAATTGATCACAACTTAACTGTTGGACTGCTCTCAGAGTCTGTTTATATACCGCCCAAGGACTCCCTACTAAATATAGTACAATGAAAACAGTCTAAAGTTCATCACAAAAGAATTTGCATAGAATAGTCCAATGAGAACAGTCCAAATTTCATTATAAATGAATTTGAATCAATAATTTGCAAACCTTGTAAACATGTTTACATTTATACTAGTTTTTAACTTGTTTTAAGGCGAAATCATGCAATGCAACATGTACACACATAGACACATGCAACAATACATGTAAACATTTAGATATACGTAACAATATATATTCAGCAATTATTCCATTACAATGATCACCAAGGACATGATTGGATAGATTTCTATACAACGATCACAAGGACATGACTGGATATATATTCAACAATGATTCCATTACAATGTCCAACAAGGACATGATTGGATATGTCTTCAGCAATTATTCCATTATAATAATTATCACGAAGGACAAGATTGAACAAGTCTTCAGCAATGATTCCATTACAACGATCACCATGACATGATTGGATATGTTTTCAACAAGGATTTCAATACAATGACCCCAAGGGCATATAACATTATATTTAAATCAGACAAGTTATTTCCCATACCGAGGAAAATTACACAGAAGAATAGTCCAATATTAGATAGCTGAAATTGAAAAAATCGCAAAAAAGAAGAAATATCACTGCCATGTTGAAACAAGAACAACATCATCCTTTGCAAAACCATACAAGTCTATCAAAAAAGAAAAAACTATATCAATACTGAGTATCAGTTCACTGGACACAATACTGAAACATCAATGCAGTCAGTTAAGACATTTATCATGTGAAAGAAATAGTCCAAATCAACCAAAAGAAGAAAATTGCTTTCAAATAACCAAGCCGTGATTACAAAATGATTTAAATCGTCACGCTGGTAACTATGAATAAAAAGCTGAGAAAGATTCCTTTACATTTAACTTCATGAACAAGACTGCAAAGTACAAACGACTGTGATTGCGACATAAAAATTGGATCATCAAAAAATCCTTTGATATTGTATTCATTTCTATTAACATTAAGGAGAGGAATTTAAATAAGTTTACAACAAATGTTTGTTTTCAAATCCTATTCGCATATAACTTGAAAAAAATATATTGACATTTCTGGACAAAAATAGTTTTAAAACTGCGTTAAGAGTATGTTTACATACGTCAGTCTAATCTTGCAAAAGAGAACTGATTGTATCATACGACAAAGCAAAACATGTATATACTGAACACAACAGTGTACAATTGAGTTGATGAGTAGCTGCTTAAATTGATAGTTTGCGGTATTAGACAAACCTAGTTACGTTTAAGTCGGCATGTTGTCATATGCATATTATATATATAGTTAATATATCACAAGTGTTCTATGTACATAGTGAACTTTCCTGATGTATGGAACAGTTTTTATGGCACGCAATTTCATTCTGAGCATAAACTACGTAGCATTATCATCTTAAAATTACCTCAAAATAAATATAAAAAGATCGGACAGGGAAAGTAGCATTCAAGGAGGACAGTAAACCACAAAACACAGAAACAAACACGCAAACAGACAAACAAGAAGGCAAAAGCAATAATAAATGCAAACGACATCACAAACACAAAAAGGGTTGACAATAGGGCTACCGCCTTGGAACGGTCAGTGGCAAAGTAGGCCACTGGGTGTTTAAACCGGTTCTAGGGTGCACCAAACCTCACACTTACCCTGCAAACTCAAGTTTGCAGCTGCGAAATAAAGAATGGTCCATCAATCACAGTAGTTTAATAACTGTCCGTTCATTAATCATTATATTAATATAATGCGTATATCCAATTTCGCTATTGGAATTGTATGTATTGATCAATATATTACCCATAACCGAAGTGAGCATCTTAGAAACTGTATACGTGGGTAAAGGCAGGAATGTACTTATAAGGATACAAATGCTCACACAATGTCTATCGAGTGTCTTTAGACAGGTACAACGCGGTACCCCTTTCATCGCCACTTGTTGTGTTTTATACACATAAACATGCTTTGCAGCCATCCTTTTTATACCGTATCGTTCACGTAGTGTTGTGTCTAGAAGTTAATAGGAACGATGGGAGTCTCAATTGCTATTTTACCAATGTATGACATCGACAGTCAATCCACAGTAGAAATTAGTCACGTGACCACAGCGGTTTCGGAGTAGGATTCCCTCTTTCTGCTCCATCACAAACCAGAAAAACATATACGTTTTCCACAAGGATTTAGGATTTCACTTCCATGTTATCTTGTATGCATTGTCATAACTTTATTTTCGCGGTACATACGTTCTTATACCTACAGTACCGTTGCCTAGAGAAATCAAAGTACTGTGTCCTGAATGGCGGAAACCTTAGTAAGCAAATGGTTTTGAGCTGTTACTATAGTCAAGATTAAAGATTGTATGAATTGTTATGATTGTTATTGGCGAAGTGGTTCTTATTATATGTTATAGATCTATCAAGTCGAGGCGTCTTTATCCACTGAGCAAGAGGCCGCTGAATCTTCATCTGAAGTTTATGATTAAGGGTTGTAGGAAGTGGCAAGTTTTTGTTTGAGATAGTTGGTTAAAATCTTTTTTTGACAGTAGTCGCAATGAACTTGTATTTTTAAAAATGTTTATTTAGCTGTGACGGCCAATTTGAATTTCCGGCAGAACTGATTTTTACTTAGTACCAGCAACATTCATGTAAAGTGTCATGCAAATCCATAAATATTTTCAGAGTAATCGCCAAAAGCTTTAACTTTATAACTCAATGTAGACGAAGATGGACGCTGGTGGCCATGTTTGACATCGAATCGAACTGAATTGTGTGTAGGACCAACTACATGTCATGCCAGTCATTTTAGTAAAGTTCCAAAGCAATATTACTTACGGTTTTTGAGAAGCAGTCGCCACAAACTTGTACTGTGCAAATTTCATTTGTAGCTGTGGCAGCCATCTTGAATTTCTTTTTTTGCAAGGACCAACGAGACAGCAAGAGCAAGATTCTTGTAAAGTTTTCATGGAAACCCATGAAGTTGTTTCAGAGGAGTAGTCGTCACACGAAATTATTTTCCTATATAATTGTATATAAACAGAGATGGGCACTGGCTGCCATGTTTAACATCGAATCAAAATGATTTTGCCAGTCATTTTGGTTTAAGGTTCCAAATCAATAACACTTATGTTTTTTGGGAAGTGGCCGGCAATAAATTGTTTTTGTAGAAATATATTTAAAGCCGTGGTGGCCATCTTGAATTTCCGGCTGACATGTATTACTAGACATCAAGAGCAGCATTCCTGTGAAGTTTCATGAACAATCGTTCAAGTAGTTTCAAAGGAGTAGTCGCCACACAAGAACATTAAAATTGGGAATAGCCCAGGGCAAGTAGATTTCAAAATTCCACTTGCCCTGACTGAAAAGACAATTGCCCTGATTTTATTTAACTTGATTCGAAATTGTTATTACCAGAGAATATTTTGCCAGTTCATAATTTTTGTCGATATTGAATATGTCGCTTTTTTACTTTGTCTTATTTATAATTAACTAATAATACACATGTGATTAGAATCAAACAATAAGGTTCCATTTTCCGTTATTTTCCTTATATTTATCCATTGCATCAAATAACAAAAACAATATTATTTTCTATTACATTTTTAGGTTCGCGCCGCAAATCACGTCAAAAACCGTACCGGATCCCGCAAATTAAACCATTCAAAACAGTGCGCGTTTCCGGTGGTATTTGACGTCTTCCTACTGAGCAATAGTCTTGATCACCTTCGACGCTTGATTTAAATACAAACATTACGAGCGTCGCAAATCGTCGGACTGGGATACTGCGTTCAGTAAAATAGGTCTGGTCTTAAAAAATATGGTAACATCCGCGTGGTGCGCTAAAACGATGTATCCGGTCTTTGAGTGATAGCATATGGCTGAAAACGGTAATGTTAGTTAACCACATAAAATACGGAAACGGTCGACGACTAAAATAAAATCCGTATAAAACGCACCTCTTTTAACTGTTTCGTATTTGCTTTAGCCTAGTAACCGCTTGGCGCAATTTATGACTTGGTTAACTATATATTTAGATCATATCAAACACATGTCCATGTTTTTATCTTATGAGACACTTCATTTAATAAAAGTGTTTTAAAGGTTGTGTGACGCCCATTAATTATTGATTTAGTGAGTTTAATTGGAACTGACAGTGTATACATACATTGTACATGTAAACAGATTAGTTGTTCTAAAATAAAGCGATACTAATAATTGTGGCCTTTTTTCCACTGACAGTTCCAAGGCGGTAGCCCTATTGTCAACCCTATTTGTGTTTGTGATGTCATATGCCTTTATTCTTTATTAACATTGTCATTCGTGTTTGTCTGTTTGCGTGTTTGTTTCTGTGTTTTGTGGTTGACTGTCCTCCTTGAATGCTACTTTCCCTGTCCGATCTTTTTATATTTCTTTCTTCTATGAAAGCTGCATTTCCTGTTCCTCTTTTATACTTATTGTTATCATTATTATTATTATTATTATTATTATTAGATATTAGTACTATACTATTGTTTTGATTTCATTTGTTTGTAAACACACATACTATTATTTTTGGTTAACCGTATGCGTTTACACCTACTTGTCATTGATAACACTGTATGTGTTTGTTACAGAAACATTTAAATAGTATTTTAATCAACACAGTGGGTAGACTCTCATTAATGTTTCAACGTTCTTAAATAGACGTTCTCTTTAATCACATGTATTAAAATGAAATACCTCATGGTAATTTCGGTTTGATACACATATAATTAAATAATGAGCAATCACATAACAATATGTTATTATATACAATTCGAGGCTGTTGCTGTTTTCTAAAACAATTACAATTCCAATTTTAAACATATATATATATAACGTTGATATACAATTCGAAAAAGAAATGTAGCATTCAAGGGCCATAGTCAACCAAAAACATGCATAGAAACAAACAACAATTACAAAGATGAATAAAAGGCAAGGCAAATGACATCACAACCATAGAAGGGTTGAAAATAGGGTGACCATCTTGGAACCATCAGTTGCAAAAAGACCGCTGGGTGTTTATACCAGGATCTACGGTTCATCAAAGCTCACTCTTAACCCAACAAAACGATACAGTGTAAATAAATAAATACACGCCATGATATATCCGCTAACAAACTAGGCAGCATTATTACGCAATAGAAGTATAACACAAAGATGTTCATGTATATATGAATATAAAAACGCCTAGAAAGTCACAAAGGAAGCACTCATTGACTTGGCAGAAGCCAGCGTAACAAGAAAATAAATCAATACGGGCACGACAAGACAAGATTGGAGACAACCATCTAACGTTACCGTCATCTCCGGATTTAGTTAGACGTCATCATAGGGTCCCCATTCTGTCCGGCTATCGCAAGATCAAAGATATAAGCATAGTGCCGAACTGTAAATGGATCAACCACTAA
Source organism: Cyrtodaria siliqua (assembly GCA_037043455.1). Taxonomy (NCBI): domain Eukaryota; kingdom Metazoa; phylum Mollusca; class Bivalvia; order Adapedonta; family Hiatellidae; genus Cyrtodaria; species Cyrtodaria siliqua. The sequence continues at coordinate 29,671 of JAWPHD010004667.1, forward strand.
ACATACAAAGTGTTCATGACCAAGTATCTTACCAAATTGTAAATTACGTCACCATAGAAGTCAGGTTGTAAAAGTCCTTGAAGTTCTCAAATTACTTTTATATTTAAAAAGCACACCAGCGTTACGATAATAACACTTGCAAATACTCGTACTTTTCGAAATGTTTGGTAACTGTAGCCCTAAAGGAGTAGCTTTTAGTTAGGTTACGAATATTAAAGTTCTCAACTCGACTACAAGCTCTAGAAAACCGAATAAGCTGAAAAACGTATACCCCATAATATCCCCGTCTAAAGAGGGATAACTAACGACATCGGAATTAAAACCATCTTTATTGTCATAAACGTTGTTTATTATCTCGCCATTTTCAATTGTGAGATGCAAATTGAGAAAGGAAGCCTCATAATAAGAAATGTTGGCTAAGTTCTTGGTAGAAAAGAAAGTTTTGACAGTGTTTAATATATCATCCAATACCAAGAGGTGTCATTAAAGGCTTCGATGGCATCTGCCTGAGTATCTGGTAAAAGATCCAACGTAGTAACACAAAAACCTGTCTGCGACAAGAGATGCAAAATTAGTACCCATAGGGATACTAACAATATGGAATGAACAGTATTTTCATACCTGACGAAACTATTATCTAAAAGGAATATAAGTCTTCTGAATGATCTTAGTTTTTCAGAACGGCCTCTTGCATTTATTTGTAACAGTAACACAGATACTTGTATCGTTCAACGTCTAAACAATAATATCTACATGATCATGTACACTACATGGCGCTGTTTATACCGACATTTCCTTTGTTAAAAGTCGTAATTATTTGATTAACTTCTTGTTTTAAAAACATTTTCCTTATTTAAAACATTCAACAACCACGTTTTAAGACACTAAGTAGGTACCCATCCTCATACTTACCGTATTGCTACACGAATTAAACGAGAGTGTAAATAAGAGATCCCCGCCTAGCGTTACCCTAAAAATCAACATTTACAAGGAAAGACATAGGAAATTGATATAAAAATCGAACAGGAAAAGTAGCATTCGAGAACGACAGTCAACCACAAACAAACACAGAAACAAATAACACAAATAACAACCTTAAAAAAAGGCAATATAAGACATCACAAACACAAAAGGGTTGACAATTGGGTTACCGCCTTGGAACGGTCAGTGGCAAAACAGCCGCTGGGGGTTTAAACCAGGTTTTAGGGTGCACCAAACCTCACTCTTACCCTATTGCCAATAAACGGGACAGTGTAACTAAAGATATCTCTGTCAGGTTATAATCTCTAACAAACAAGGCAGCATTAATAGGTAATATTAAGTAAAACACAGAAATGAGCATGAATATATAATATACAGAAAGTCTAGAAAGTCACAAAGTAAGTATTTAATGACTTGGCAGAAGCCATAGCAAAAGAGAACAAACCGTTAAGGCTATGACAAGACAAGATTAAAGACAAACATAAAACGCTACCGTTCTATTAGGACTTAGGTAGACGTCATCATAGGGTCCACAATCTGTCCGGTCATCGCACAATCAAAGAGGGAAGTATAGTAGCGAACTGTAAATGGATCAACCAGAAAAACATGCAGTACGTTGCAAAATGATAGAAGCAACGTATGTGTGACGCTATAAACATAAATGATTGGCAACAGAGGTACTGCCTCGAAACTGTGACTTAACTGCCGCTGGGGTTTAAACCAGGTTATAGGGTACATCAAACCTCACACCTACCCTAATGTCATCCCAGTTACACGGGACAGTGCAAATAAGACAATCCACAACCAGGCAGAATTAATAGGCAATATAAGTAAAACACAAAGATGATCACATATGCTCAATATTAAAAAGTTCACAAGAAAATATCCGTTACTTAAAATAATTTTCCGTAACCAGGAGCTGTGTCATTCATGTTATATGGAACGTATAGGCTGTACAGTACTACTATTGTATTTGGCTGCAATGCATGCTATAATTGTCTGTAACAGTTTCTTGTGAAATAACTGCATGCTCTGTGAAGATGTCTCAGCACATGTACTTGAGTAAAATTCAAGTCGTAAATTTCCAAGAAATTGCTTTAATTGCAATAAAGGAACAACAATGACAGCTCCACAATGACGCAACATGCATTAAGCCACAAATTTCTTCCAACTATGGAAATCGAACGGTATTAAATAAATACTGAAAAGGGTGATCCCTTGGAAGCAACAAACACAAACAAGAGAGAAAAGTAACAGACTCGGTTTTATTGAGTCTGTTCATAAGAGGTAATCATAAGATGCAACATCTCTCACGGCTCCTAGCACCGGCTTAAGCGATATTCCACTTTAAAGCAACACAGAACGGGCTTGATGATCCCAAAGGACCAGTAAACTAAAATATGCATCCAGAGCATGAATGTGTTTAATTGCTAAGTTGCTGTTACTCATCTTGTTTTCCAAGGCACATTTTGTTTATTCTTTTTTAAAAGTCAATAATGCGAAAACTATATTGAAGAATCGGGCGGAAAGTCTGCATTCTTAATCGGATGATCTCAGATGTGTGCGTATTTTGTACATTGAAACACAAGCTATATGACCACTGTAGGTAAAGTGCGAATCGAATTGGAGTTTGTAGATATCAACACGATAGTTTGTAGACAGGTTCAGTTGCATCGAGGGATTGAATTGAAAATGTAAACAAACACAGTATTTTTACGATATTTCATTTGCTTCAACTTTTAAGTTACATTTTCTTCACTGCTTTAAATTCTGATAACTTTGACGACATGTTGCTGTATGTTTTATATGTTTATTTCATTTATTACATAAGATATAGCAAAAAATGTGTGATATATGATGTTATTACATTTCTTCTAAATATCTTTGTCTAAATGCTGTTTCTTTCATAAGTGTTTAATTAAATGATATACTGTAGCAGTCTGTACCGAAATAGTTATTTAGATTTGTCTTAAATGCTCATTTCACTGAAATCTAGAAAAGTCTGTAGCTGTATATGCGCTGGTTTGTTGAAGTTATACACTAGTTTGTCGTGTATGTTTGCTATAAGCGCTAGTTTTTCGATGGCTTTGGTGACTTTTAAAACTGTAAATAAAACTCTTTAAAAACAACTTATCGTTTGGCAGAGTCCCTGCAACACTGCCAAGCGATCAGTTGTTTTTTAAAAAGTTATATTTAAACTGCCGTGTAGTTTAGTGTTTTTTTGTTTCGTATTTGTTCTTTTCGTGTTTGTGTACCCTTAATGAAGGCGTAAGACGAAAGCGCTTGGGGTTTTATAAACTGTAGCACTGTATAAATGCTTTTTTCCCCATCTATATATATGTATATGTATATGTATATATATATATATTTATATATATATATATAACGGTGAGAAAATACATACATCTACAAAATACCGTTCAAAAAGCACTGGATCCCCGAGGGGATACGAAAATATTGGAATAAATTAATAGATGGGGAAAAAATCATATATTATAATGAATGAAGTTATAGCTTGCATATGAAGCACGCAACATTTATTTTATTTCATCAACCAATTTTATAACAAAAATATAATCGATTACGTATTGCTGAAGTTCTATAAAATATAATTTACTTTATTTAATCCAAGACGGTAAACCCTGTCTTCACCACCCTTTCTGTAGTATTTAGTAGTAATTAATATTAAATATTGCTCCTTCTTGTATTACAGTACGGACCTACGATGTCATTGCGTGTGGACGCTGTGGTTTCTATAAAACCCTATATCTCTTTTTTTTTTATTGATACCATAATAATTATTGTACTGTCCCGAACACCGTACAGCCGGATGCCATTACCATTCAGGCCATCTAACGTCATAAATTAAGTCAAAGGTGAACCAAGTGTAAAAAACGGTGTATAACTTTAGTAATTCTAATCCAAATCTAACCAAACTTTGACACAATACTTATGGACAAAATATCTCAGTTAAGTTCGATAACCAACCTGATTGAACAAGTAACCCTGGAGTTACTGTCTCATTATTTGGTGAACCTTGTTGAAATTGACGATGGACGATGTGCTTCTCAATAACTTGTGTAATTTAATTGAAATTACACCAAACTTGGAAAGAATGATTAGGGACAAAATATCTGGTTCAAGCTCAATATCTAGCCAGTTCGCAGAGATAACCATAGAGTTATTTCCTCTTTATTGGTGAATTTCTTTGACATTGACGATCCTTAGCTCAATAACTTTAATAATTGTAATTGATATTTTATCAAAATTTCGACAAAGAACTTATGGCTAAACTATCTCGGTCAAAAAGGTTATCCAGCCAGATCGCATCAGTAAGCCTGAAACAATATAAAAGATCGGACAGGGAAAGTAGTATTCAAGGAGGACAGTCAACCACAAAACACAGAAACAAACACACGCAAACAGACAAACAAGAAGGCAAAAGTAATAATAAATGCAAACGACATCACAAACACAAAAGGGTTGACAATAGGGCTACCGCCTTTGATCTGCCCTGTGATAACCAGCCATATCGCATAAGTAACCCCGGAGTTATCTGCCCCTTTTTTAGTGTAAAGTATTAAAAATGTCTGCTCAATAACTTGGATAATTAAAATTTAATTTAAAAATTGATACAATGCTCATGGCCAAAATATCTCAGTCGAGTTCGGTAACCAACCAGATAACTTCTTTAACAATGGAGTTATTGATCCTTAATTGGTGACATTTGCTGAAATAGACACTGTTTGTTCAATAACTTGAGTAAATAAACTCCAAATTTAAAGAATCTTTGACAAAATGCTTATGACCAAATACATCTCGATACATTTCGATAACAAGCCAGATCCGACCATAGTAATCCACAGTTATTGCCCTTTTATTGGTAAAAAATGTTGAATTTAATGAAGTCCGCTCAATAACCTCAGTCATTGTAATCTAATTTTAAATAACTCTCCAATTATTCCCGTCATGACAGTCGTATTTTGTAACAATCTTGCACACTTCTTTTCAATATCCGTCCGTTCGGAATTTAGTGTGAAACGTATTGCACGTGCAATTATGCATATACCTGTAAGACGGATACCTTCAACCATATTAATTCTCTAGCATTTCTGACTTATAGTTTATGTGTCAGTCCATCCTTGGGTCTTCTTTGATCCACTGTATGACTGTCTCGCTTGTAATATCCAACATACTTTATCAGAACTCAAAAAGTAAAGCTGACTGTGAGCGTTCATATTAATGCTTCTGCTTGAATGAAAATATACGACCACCATACAAACTACGCAAAGTGGGGTCTCGAATATTTATCAGAAATGACAATGACAGCGCAGGAGTTAGGACAATTCGTTGTTAAAACCGCAATAATCACTTCAGCCAGCTTCCACTAAACCAGACAACAAAATAGATCAACCGAATGTGCAAGACATTAATGGCATCAAAGTCATTACAAGAACCGGTTTTGAGCTCCATGGGCTACAAGATTATTTGAGAACATAAGAAGAGCTGTCTGAGAACAGTGCAGCTCAGCATTTCTATTCTTCAGATAACAACACATTATACACCTGATTAACCATAAAAGACAAGGCATCGATCGTTGTACGAGCAATCTTTAAGGAAATAGCAGAGATTTATCCTTCAACATTAAGAACGAATGAAACAGAGGACATTTTAAAGAAACTAAACCGTCAAATAACGTCAAAATTACGTTACAAAACCGTAAATCAAAACTCTATCCAGGTGTTCAGGTCATATAATAATATATATATGTGTTATCTTAAAATTATAGGTCTATTGACCGGTTATTAAGATAACCGTGACTGATCAATATTTGAGTTGTAACACAGAAACATTTAAAAATAAAATAGGTACACCAATCCTCACAATCAAACACTAATCAGTTGATAGTGCAACCAAACCCCCTTTAACACCAATGAGTATGAGAAGGGGTATGGGGTGGGGGCGGAGGTTTAGTTGAGAATTGATGTACCTGTAATTTTGAAGGTTACATGTACATTTTTATGGTTGGTGGGTAGGTCGTTAATTGCGGTGGGCAGTGAAATTTTCAATATAATTACGATTTAAGAATTAACAAAACTAAAAACACAGAATATGCGAGCAGTACCTTTATTTATCTAAAAATGGTGTTGGTCAAACTAATATAAAGACCATCGCTTCAAAACAAAATTAACGCAAGATAGATAGAATGATACAGGAAATGGAAAAGACACAAAGGTGGAAATTACACGAATAATATTATGTGATCATACTTTCCTCAAGATAAAGTGGTCACAATAAAAAAAAAAAAATAGAAACGTTTTTACCTTAGGCATATGACCTTTAAACATAACAGACGTGTCACTGTATTTCTCCATCAACTGTTCTTATAATCTTCCAACTGTTCTTCTCTTTTCCGCAGAACAGCTATTCTTGTCTTCTGCCATTTAAAAGCATTTGGTATTTTATCTCAGAAGTAACTGTGATGTTAACCACGATTTGGATCTTATGTTATTTTATCTCATTAGTTATAACATGATAAGATCAGTCTATATTGAAGGGAAAAAAGAAACGCATAATAAAAACATTGCCTATACTACACTTTTCGACAAACCTAATTCCACGTAATATTCCAGATATATCTCAACGTGTTTTGTACAAAAAGGGCTACAACTAATTACAGAAAGGACACGTCATGTAGTAGACCTTTTAATCAAAGTATACTTTGTTACACGACATTCAAACATGTTGAAGTTTCGCTTGAAAAAGTAATTTCAGTATTGTGTTTAATGTTAAGTGATTGCAACGTCTAAAGCCTAAGTTTGCTCACCTGCTTGAGCCAAATGCGCATTCTGTCGATAATGAAACTTTAAAGGGGTAACCATTGATGTGTTCGGTGCTGGTTTAACTTTCTCTCCCAAAGGACAGGTCTAATGTCGCCCTGCACGTTTCGATTAGGAGTATCATATTAAATATACAATATATAGCGGAAATACCCAAATTTGTTTTCTTTTCCTTTCAGTATATTTAGCAATTATTTGTTTATTTCTCGATTCTGTTCTTACTGTGACTGTATTGTATGCTTACGTAATCATGATGCTACACATTCTAAGCAATTGATGATGAGTAAGTATAACGGCAAATTATAAATACCTTATTTAAGGATTGTTTTCCATTTTTTGCGATGTTATCGAAGTATAACACGTCAATGATCATATGGGTCACAAATATGTATAAAACCGCGTAGCGCAATCCTTTAAATTACAAACTTTTATCAATGATAATTTTTGCTGACCCTCTATTTTATTTCACATGCCCCAGTAAGCTTTACATTAAATTAAATTTAGCTAAACCGATCAGCCAAATCACACATTATCAAATTTGAAATTTACTATGTCCAAAGGCATAGCTCTAGGCCTAGATCTTTACGTTTCCTAAAAATATATGTTTCTAGTGGCGTATCTGCTTTTAGGCACTGCAGACCCCGGCCCAGAACCTTTTCCATGATATGTTCTCTTCTTTATCCCAAAAAGTGTCTCCCCAAACTCATCAGAGTGAACCATTTTACCAGCGGGAAAAGGTTCAAAATGTCGGTTGTTCTTACATGACATACGCATAATCACCAATAGCGTTACGATTGTAATATTAAGCTAAAGTGTTTACCTTTACTGAGTCTATTAATCTGTATTGTGCTACGCACATCTGTTTAAATCCACTGTTTATTTACTATCCTCTTATATGGCTTTTAAATCTGTCTATGGTTAACAGACTGTGACCCATGTAAGTGGCAATAAGAATGCTTTACAACTTGAATTCCTAGAGAACTCGTCTAAAAAACTTGAATGGTATAAACACATATTTTGTAATGTTCAAAGGTTACCATTTCACTTGCTGAAATGACATTTTCGTAAACCAGTCTACTGAAATGTAGCATGTAATCCATTCGCAACATCTCGTACACTGATTTGCGGGATCCCGAAGAATGACGGAACTGGCCGAGCGTTCACGATTGGCATGTAATCATTACTATTATATGTATATTAGCGACGAAACATTCAGAAGTCTCAATAGTGCAGTTGGTCGAGGTGCCGTGTTAGTGCCCAGGAATGTAGGGTGCAAGCCTGCTGATGATTTCCCTTTTTCTTTCTTTTTTTTATAGTTTTCATTGTTTTATATTATTCCTTCACATTTTTCACTTTGATAACGCAATATTATAATTACACATGGTAACAGTGAACAGTTTATATGTGTTGTAATGTACACTCTAACGCACATGTGAACAATTGTATTTCTGTGGTGAAGTTTACTTCTAGCACGTCGTATTACAAGGTAATTGTAATCAATATGTAAGGCATGTTAAGGTTTTTGAACAGAAAGAAGCGAGGTCGCTCACATTGATTTAAAATGCTTTGTAGGAAGAACTGATGGTAAAAATCGTGAAAAATGTAAGAAAAAACGGTCGTGGTGTGTTTATGTCTCCGTGAAAATACTTATTTCTTCCAATATTGTTTTTAATTTAACACCCGTGACTTGATATATTATTATGTTAACTTCTTGTCTCCCGGCAGCTGTTTTACGCTTGCGTAGAACCTTGCTTGTCATTCCTATTATAGGTATATTAGCGACGGACCATTCACAAGCCTTTTTTTTTTTTTATTTAAACATATTTTATTGCCAATAATGTATTACATACAGAATATTATCCACATATATACAATAGAAATATTATTATGACAAATGGGTCGGGTAACAAGTTCTACCAACATTAGTTTAAACCCTTCCCAGTTAACATCTTGAAATTGCAAATGCGTATGGCTGAGTTAAATAAATTAGAATAATTACAATGGCAAATAATGCATTAAGAGAGAGAGTGATGAATAGTGAACACAACATATGAGAGAGAGAGAGAGAGAGAGAGAGAGAGAGAGAGTTTTCCCCAATCTCTAAGTTCTAATCATTTAGAAAACATTAACGCTTTTAACAGTGTATACTTGTTACATCAATTGATATAGCTCTAAAACTTGAGATATGTAATAACAGCAACAACAGCAAACACTATAATGGTAAGAATGTGTCGTAGAATCAGACACCTAGGTAAACCTATGTGTTTCTCGTATATATGTTTGAACTGCTGCGAAGAGGGATTCATTTTCCCTGTCAGTTATCTGTTCACGACCATAAAGGAGTGTGCTTACATTTAACGGGTATAAATGGCGAGTAGACTGAAACAGATGAAGCCGATAAGCTGAAAATGTGTTACACTGGAGAAAATAGTGTTCAGCATCTTCTACTTCACAGCCGCACTCGCAAGTCGGTGAATCTCGTAAATGGTTTAGGTATAAGTCGTTATTGAGATTGCTACACAAATGCCTCATTCTGGCATGTAAAACAGCAAATACTCTTTGTCCACTTAAATAGTAAGGTGGCACTTTTGTTCTAGAAAATACAGATGATAGTAGTCTTCTCTTAAAAATTGCGATACTTTCAGAGTTTCGTATCTCTATTTTCAAGTCATTCCATAGTTTAAGAGAGGAAGGAACAAACGAGTTATTGAATATTTCGGTTCTCCTAGCAATAGTGGCATAGTTATCGTTATTTCTGAGATTGTATGCGCTGAAATCTCCAACTAGATGTGGAAAAATATTTGAAATGTAATTTGGAACGGTTCCATTTTTAACATTATAAACCGAAACAAGTTTTTGCATTTTCCTTCTATCAGAAAGTGAAACCCATCCTATTTCGGATATTAAGCGATGTATGGATACTGATCGGGTTAGACCCGTCACAATACGAGCTGCCTCATATTGTAACTTTTCCAAGCTATCTTTTTCTAGTAAAGTACATCCATCCCAAGTAATGGAAGCATATTCCAGTATTGGGCGCATATAAGACAAGTATATCTGATTAAGTGTTTTGCGCGCTACTTTGTATTTAAGCATTCTCATTAATCCAAGCACTTTTGACGCAGAAGCAACAATATTTTTAATGTGTTCGTGCCATTTACCGTTATTACTCAGTGTTACTCCTAGATGTTTATGATTATCAACAAAGGTTAGCGGGACATTGTCTAGATATAAAGAAGGCGATCATTATTACTTAAGGAAAAGAACATTGCTTCTGTTTTGGCAGGATTAAATTGCACGAGCCATTGCTTTGACCATTCCGTAATCATGAGCAGGTCATGATTAAGAATTCCTTCCATGTCGTTTATACTAGATGTTGAGATTGATAATGAACTGTCATCAGCAAACAAACGAGTTATACTCAGCATATTTTCGGCAATATCATTTACATATATCAAAAATAAAAGAGGACCCAAGACAGAGCCTTGAGGAACTCCAGCAGTTAGTGTTTTCGATTCGGAGGTTGCAGATCCGACGCGGACTCTTTGAGATCTGTTTGAGAGGTAATCAGATATCCAAGCTAAAATCTTGCCATCGATACCATATTGTTTTAGCTTGAACAAAAGACCTTTATGCCAAACACGATCAAATGCTTTAGATATATCATTGAAAACAATGCATGTAAATTGTTTAGCATCGAATGCCTGGCATATATGATGGTACATGTCGATAAGTTGATATGTAGTAGAATGACCAGGGAGAAAACCTGATTGATTCCTAAAGATAAGATCAAACATAAGTAGAAAATTATACACATGTTTAAATACTATTCTTTCCATTACTTTACCAACACAACTTAATAACGCTATAGGTCTATAATTTGTAGGGATACTTGGGTCTGACTTTTTGAAAAGTGCCATGACCATAGCACATTTCCATAAGTCGGGGAAAACGCACTCGTTTAATGATCTGTTAAAAAGAATATGTAGAGGTTTTGAAATCGTATTTGCAGTTTCCTTTAACATCCTATGGCTTATTTCATCCTCCCCACATGCTTTATTTACATTTAAAATCTTGATAATGTCAACTATTTCGGATTCTTCTATATAAATATTTTCTAATTTATTATTGGATTTTGAATGAAAAATAGGTAATTCAACATAAGAATCATCAACTGATGATATTGATACAAAGTAATCATTCAAACATTTCGCTTTTTCTTGGTCTGTTATTGAGTATGACGTTTCGCCATTAGGTAAGTCTGTTTTTAAAGCTGGGATAGTTTCCGAATTTTTGTTTGATTTGATGAAATATTTTAAAAGTTTCCAATACTGACGTCTGTCGTTGATATTTGTTTCAGTAATTGTGTGTTCAACATTACTAAAGAAACGTTCTTTAGCGTGGCTTTTTAGATTATTAACTTTGTTTCGTAGCCTTTTGTACGCAGCTATATCAGCCAGAGATTGAGTACGCGTCACTTTAGCTTTCTGACGGTCACGCTGTCTTGACACACGTCTTATTTCGGAATCATACCACGGTTTATCATTTGGGCGAATTGTTACATTTTTCGATGGAATGCACACATTAATCAATTCAAAAAAGGATTTCGTAAAATGTTCACACGCAACACTGAGCGAATCGTTTTGTAAGAAAGACCAGTCTTTTTGTAGAATATTATCGTTGAGTTTTATGAAATCGGCTTTATTATAGTTCCAGACCCTTCGGGTATAAGTTGGTCGAACATTGTAACTATACTGAAACATTAAGTATGTGTCACGATGGTCGCTTATATCACGTGGTATGTTTAAAATTCCGGAATCTAACGGTTTTAGCGAATCGGAGATAACAATGGGGTCTATCAACGTAGAAGAAAGATCTGTTACTCGAGTTGGTTCAGTTATAATGTTTGTCATATTATTAAGCTGCATTATGTCCTTTAAAAAATGGTTATCAGTGTTTAGTTGGTTCTCGTTGATATCACCAACTAAAATGATGTTATTCGATAATTCGTATGCCTTTTCTAAGCTTATGTTTAAGTTATCCCAAAACATATTACTCGAATTTGGTTTTCGATAAACTGTACATATTAAAAAATGTTCGGTTTTATCTTTAATTTCAATCCAGAGTGAGCATGGTAGTAAAAATTCAAGTTCTAATACACGTCTTGAAATAATGTTATTCGCAGTATACATTAGTAGTCCGCTAGAAAATGCAGATGTATCTTTTCGGAAAATGTTATTATAACATCATTGGGAACGTTTTCCGATAAGTGGGTCTCTGTAAAACACAAGATATCATAATCTAATAAATGGTCCTTAATATATTCCATTTTGTTGCGTATACTACGAATATTTAAGTGAAATATGGAAAGGCTATGTTTTTCGATCGCATTTTCAGGACCTGGGTTCATTTCAACGTCGCCCGACATAATAACTAATAATACCATAACAAAAGAAAATTCCAGGTTTGAGAGCGATTTAGAACCGCCTGCAATAATGGCTATTATACATCGAAATAACTTCAATATACCTTTAAGTAAGCAACTTATAAAACTGAATGGTTTACGGAGAAAATACATTCTCTTTCCGCTCAAGTTAAATTTGTTATTGAATGTGCCAATGACCATTCTCCAGCAACTCACATCAATACCCATTGTGTTCTACAGTTACAAGTATAATATATATCGTGAATGGCCACTGGCAACTCGAAAAACAAACAAACAAAAACAACACAGTGTATGCTCTCAATAAGCAATTCAACAAAACTAACAATGAATAACTACAATTTACAGTACAATGATAAAGTTCGCATGAGCAATATTGATAATGTGAAAGGCAAACACAAGCCTTAATAGCGCAGTTGATCGTGTTACTGCCCACAAGCCTGCTGATTTCCTTTTTTTTTTTTTGATTTTCATTGGTTTCATTATTGCTGATGGTAACGTGGCAACAGTTCCTTCACATTTTTCACTTTGATAACGCAATCTTATAATTACACATGGTAACAGTGAACAGTATATGTGTTTTAATGCACACTCTTAACGCACACGTATCCCTTACATGTGAAATGTGAACAATTGTATTTCTGTGCTGATGTTACAAGGTAATTGTAATGAATATGTAAGGCATGTCAAAGTATTTGAACAGAAAGAAGCGAGGTCGCCCACATTGATTTAAAATGCTTGGTAGGAAGAACTAATGGTAAAAATCGGGAAGAATGTAAGAAAAAACGGGTCGTGACGTGTTTATGTTTCCGCGACAAAATGTATTTTTTTCTATATTGTTTTAGCACCCGTGACTTGATATATTATTATGTTAACTTCTTGTTTCTCGGCAGCTATTTTACGCTAGCGTAAAACCTTGCTTGTTTACTTATTTACTCATTCTGTGACGTTCCCGGTTTAAAAAACGTGACGTCATGTACGTTTCGTAGCGTCATCGTGGCTAGAAATGAAACAGCGATAAGAAACTCAGGCGCGTAGCCAGGTGGAAGCTCGGAAGCCGGAACCGTTCCACATTTTTTCAATGATATAGTGTTTGGAAGCCCGAGCATACCCAGGAACCATTTCGCCGCCCAAATCGAATGTTGGGCTTCCACTTAAGCCTGCGCCTGCGCAACTGGAACTATTTTATTTTGACGTGGCATATTTCTTCCACGGGATAGCTAGATAATTTATCATGTATATTTCGCGATAATGTTACTTTTTCTCGTTAATTTTCAACAATTTTATCTAACAAAACTAGCTGCTGTATTGCCCACTTCTGTCATCACGTTAGCACATTAGTTAACGCGATAAGAATTATCTTAAACATTTGAAATTTTGTTTTCGTAATAATGTTGACTAATTACCATAAAAATTCACGTTACTAGCTAGTTAATATTTCGTTTTCTTAATAATGCTTAATCGCCATCGCGAAAATTCCCGTCTCGCGGCAGTTTAGATATCCATAAAAAGACGGTAAAAGCCATACCGTACCGTATATCGCGGTCAAAACCAAACTGATTACCATTTATGTATGGGCCTACTTTTCATACGATGTAAAAACATCAAGGTGATCTATATTATCAATTATTATAAAATATAGTATATAATATATATAAAACATTAAATAAAACAACAAAAAGCCGTACCTGGCATAGTGTACACAATACCGTAAGTTCCTAAACAGTTATAACTTTACAAATAGACGGACAGACAGACAGACACTTTGTACTTTTGTACTTTGAATGTCATTGCTTGAAGTTTCGCGTCCGGGCTATAACGTCTTTATTTATCATTGGATTTCAATAATACTATAAACAAATGTTCACCATCATGATATGATGTGTCGCGATTAAGAACAAGGTCCCAACCTTCAAGTTCAATGTCACACATACACTTTGAAATGTTGTGTAATGTTTACACCATAGGAACATTGTTTATATATAGTATAACATAATATATTTATTTTTAGATTTAATATAAATACGTCTGTTTTATCATACCTGATATAAACAATATTATACATAGCATTGATCACTTTCATAGACACTATCTCCATGCCAGAGCACCTGCCATTTCCGATAGTTTTCGTTACGGTACGGACTGCACGGTAAGGCTTTTACCACCAACCGGATACGGGTATCGAACTATTTGTGATAAGAAACTATCATGGTGGCAGAAGTGGGCATTATCGTGGCATTTAACATCATAAGTTAGACATTTAGATAATTTTATTTAACAAATTTTATAAGATTTTCGTGAAAATTCATTATTATCTCGAAAAATTCATGCTACTATCTCGAAATAATCGTGATAATTATCTAGGTATCTAGTGGCAGAAATATGCCACCATAGTACTGTTCGCAGTTTGTAATTATTCGAAAATGTATGCTATTTCGTGTGAATAGGCATTTTCAGCACAATCAGTACCATGAACAAATCAACATGCCGATAGATGACGATCTCGTCAAAACATGTACATATATTTTTAAATTAAATAATTTGTAATTATTTAAAAGTGCAGATGAATTGTAATATGTTTTTATTGCTTTTTTATGTATGTTTTATTGCTTTTTTTATGTATAAGAGTCACAGTGACATTCTAATCTTAATCAAATAAATGTCTTTATACTGTTTAGCAATTATTTCATTGGTACTTGTTTATATTATCCAATCATATCAAATATCTGTATTTGCTCCGCACTAATTTGCACAAAATAATTCGTAATATGTGTTAATGATAAATACGCGCCTCAGCAACATTTCTACTTTTACGCAAATGAATGTCTGAAACGTTTAACACACTTGTATACAAATTATATGACAACGAGTTGTTATATCAAATTAATCATTTGTATGCACTACGCAGTGCTATTCTGTACTGAAGTTCACAAAGAGACATGTCTTAAGTATAAATCATTCGTTTACGACTTTGTCGGAAAACATGTTATTTTGATATCATTTTATTTTGGTTCTAATTATAACATTTATGTAATCTCAAAACAGGAACATACTATTATTACTATTACATATAATAACTAATCCATAGTATAACCAGTAGTTTAGATAGACCACACGCGATGCGAACAACTCATTTCGTTCTGGGTTGTAAACGAAGGTTGGAATCGATTTGTACATTCAAACGCGAGATCTTCTTATATTGATTGCTGGTGGGGCACGTATCTGCCAGTTATGATATATTGACCATATATATACTTCCATTAGCTTTAAGGTTAGTTCTTGCTTGATGAAACATTATGTTTAAATATAATATTTGGGCATTCTGGTAATATATTAAGAGTTACTTTTATAGACTTGTTTAAACTATAGACGTTAACCCAGGATACTTTTACAACTGCTACATACGATACCAATGCTACATTATTGCGATTGAGAGTTTGCAGATACAAGATAATTACGGACTCATGAAACTAAATATACAACGGTAGTCACACATGATTTCCCGAAGAAATTATATTTTATCGTATTAACCGAAGTATCTAATAAAATTGGAGTGCGTGGTACAGTAGTAGAGCGCCGAACTCCAGATCGAGAGGTCGTGGGTTCGATCCTCGCCAAGGCCACGTTATTTATCCTTGAGCAAGATAATTAATCCACATTGCTTAGTACTGGTTCTACCCAGGAAGCCATCGAGAGTGATTAATCGAAAGTTGAAAGAACTTGTTTCACAATCGATGTAAAATAGATATGTTTAAACTAATCTAATAAATGACCCGAGAAAACATGGAAGGGTTCTCGATATGATCAAGATTATTAGTTGATCGTGTCATAAACCGCGACAAGTGGTTGGTAGACTGAAGAAAAATTGATGGCGACAGATGAACTCGGTTATATTGAGTCTGTTCATGAGAGGTAATGAGAGTCAACACCTCTCACGCCTCCTAGCACCGGCTTGAGCGATATTCTAATAAATATTGTATGACAGTGATTATGACCAATGATCTTACGAAGTTTGTAAAATACATCACCATAGAATTCAGGTTGTGATATTCCTTGTCGCACTAGAGCAATTAAATTACTTTAATATTTTAAAAGAAGATCAGTGTTAGGATAATACAATTTCGATTTTTTTCCAAAGTTTATGGTAACGGTTGCCCTGCTGAAGTAGCCTTAACGTTATACACATATTGCGAATATTAAAGTCCTCAACTCAACAACAAGCCCTAGAGGAACACATAAAAATGAGATATAGGGTCCTATAGAAACCACAGCGTCCGAACACAATGGCATCGTAGGTCCGCATTGTGCTGCAAACAAGGACTTGATAATACAATGAAAGAGACAAAAAACAACAGAAAGGGTGGTGAAGACAGGGTTACCGACTTGGAACGGTCAGTAGGCAATAAGGCCTACTGGTTAGCTTGAATCGATTTTATATGCGCACAATCTTTGCTTTTATGCTGTCCTCAGCGCCCAAATAGACAATACAGTGTAAACAAAACTACATCCCATCAAAAGGAATTATCTAACAATAAAGTTCACATCCAGAGAAACTAACTAAAGAAACACCTACAAAATAATAAACATCTCAGGATGTATCCAGAATCGTCCTGAACAACCATAGTAGTTGCAGCTAAAGAGAAAACCAATCAAGGGTACGACCAGAAAACCCGAGGGACGAAAGCTCATGCACCCACCTCCCTTAGTTGGGGTTTCAGTAGGTACAATCATAGAGTCCCAAGAGGTAGTCCAGTCATCGCACAAGTGAAAAGTGAAGCGTAATGTCATACGTTGAGAAACATAGATACGATAATATGTTGCTGGGGAACATCCCCATCTAAGTGGGGATAATTGACAATACCAAATTAAAATCATCTCTCTTGTCATAGATTTTACTAATTATGTCTCACATTAAGTGATCCGGCCTTGATTCCATTAAGAGATTGAAAGTTTATATTGGCAGGATTTTATAACGGATATTTCGACAATACAACACGAAATGAAGGTTTTATTTCACACCCCAGCCAACCATGTTACGCTTTTTGGAGTAGGGGTTGGATGGGGTAGTATGAAAGTTAATAATCGGACCACGTAATGCATTTTCAGAGTAATACAAATAGAGAAAAGAAGGCACAGTTTCAGATATATTAGCCTTGTTGTGTTGAAATTATTTAGGATAGATTCTGTTTACCATAGAAGAAAAGAACGGGTTGTCAACGTTCAATACATCATCTAGATACAATTAGGTGTCATTAAAGGCTTCAATTATAACTATCTGAGTATCTGGTTAAAGACTCAACATGAAATCCATTTAATAGCAATACAAAAACAAATCTTTCAATCATTTATAAATGGAACATTCCAATAAGAATATTTGAATAATTTATTAAAAAAGCTCGAACTATCAATTGACATAGTCAAGTTTCGTTTTTTTATATTACACCTGTATAGTAATTTTTCGTGTCTAAAACTCCTTGTACTAAAACAATACATATAGATATAAACATCGAACAGGAAAAGTAGTATTCAAGGACGACAGTCAACCACAAACACACACAGAAACAAAGAACAACTTTAATGATGAATAATTTTAAAATGTTAAGACATCACAAACATAAAATAATTGACAATAGGGCTACCGCCTCGGAACGGTCAGTGGCAAAAAAAAGGCCGCTGGGGTTTTAAACCAGCACCGATACATATACTATGCAGCTACAGATGTCAAGGTATATACGGAAAATATGATGCAATATAAATAACAAATCATTTATTTATCTTGCTGCATTTTCTAGCTGTCTTACCATTTCTACTACTTTTACTTCAATTAAGTTACCAACATATTTTACAATTTCTACTGTTACTTCAGCTAGATTATTTAGCATATTTATAAAAAACATCCTACATTTCTACTTGTTCGTTTTTATTCATTTGTGTTTTACTTCTGTTAATATGTTTAGAGTAACTGTTTTGAAACTAGAGAATGAAACCCTGTTTCCTCTTACGTCTGCTACAAACTATACCAGTAATACAGTATGGTGATTGAGAATTTCCAAATACAAGATCAATACGGACTCATTGCAGTAAATTGACATCGGGCATCACATAAAATGTCTCGGAAGTCATAAACGTCAATCATTTTAACTGAAGTATCTTATAAACGACTCGAGAAAACATGGAAGGGTTCTCGATATCATCACGATTAACAGTTGACCGTGTGATAAACGGCGCCAAGTGGTTTCTAGGCTGAAGGAAAATCGATGGCGAAAGATGTACTGATTAGTATATCAATGATGGCAAACGAATTCGGGTAAATTAGCAAAACAGTTATATTTTATGGCTAATCATGTAGTTTCGTTTTACTGAGAAGGTATGAATATTTTATGTAAGGAAACTGTACATGTATATACCATTTTAATTTAGGTATCATACTATATTATTTCTCGTTAGACCGCATGTACCCATTGCTGCCTATATTACCGTTGTATTGTGACTTCGATTAACAACAACAACAACAACAACAACAAAAAACAACAAAAATAACAAAATAGCAAAATTACTAAGACGACGCCCTAAGCTACTGTTTTATACCCCCGTAAAGTCACGTTAAATACACCCGTGCGTTAGTACTTTAATAAAGCATAGAATGGTTATCAGAAGAGGGATATGCCTATATACGGCAATAGCTCTGTAATGCATGTCTCGAATTTGCTATTTGCCGAACTTGTCAGAAGTTTTTGCGTTGAAATAATTAAATGGGTTTAACGGGACAATCTTTAAATATTCATCAACCATTACACTATTAATCTAATGTCATTTTGAATTTAAAGGTTCCTACATGAAGAAAAATAAAAGTTAAAACAAGTTGTTCTGTGTTATTGTGCTATACGTTTAATAGATAATCAATTAGTAATATGTAAAAGCAATTTGCCTTTAACTATTCAAATACGTTTTAATAATCATTGATTTTTGCCGGAGCATAGCTCATAGTTCGTTACATCCATTAACAGCTATTAAAAACGATCAGCCTTCCATTTGGAAAACATTGTTTTTTTCTATGCCCGTGATTACATTACATCTTCTATTGATTTTATATTTTATTACAAAGATTTGAATAGGAAAACAACATTAATCAAGTTAATTGTTCAAACAACATTTATGTCATAGCAGATATTCAGGCATCGAAAGAAACGTTAATAACAGTTTGCTGTTATCAAAACCTGTATAAGTACAAGATTAAAACCATAAACACCATGTTATCCAAATGTCTTAACCTGGTCATATCTCTAACATTATACAAGGTAGACAATTTAAAATAGACAAAAACTGACCATTAGTATTGATCATATTCCAATTTCTTGTTGCATATTAACGCCTTTGCATCGTTATGCAAGCATTGGTAGTAGTGCGTTAAGACCGCTGTACCAGAAAGATACCTTGGAAGCTGACGAGACATCTTGAAGTCCAAGACTATGATAAGTTTTGCTTTTATATATGCTCTATGTAGAAGTGTCAGCTGTTAGCTGGTTTATTGATTTGTGTTTACTGGTAGTTGACCTTTAGAGTATACAAGAGAAGCGTTGCATAATTAATTTATCCCATGAACCCAATTAAACTGTTCATACACAGAGAAACAGGTTTGCACCAGATAAACGCCTGTGTACTGCCAGAACGCATACAATTGCTAAGTAAGTCGCCGATTTTGATCACGTTGTTCACGTCTGGTGAATATTAATACAATGTTAAGACAAATTGAAGCAATCAAGAAATAATGATACATGCCTTTACAACAGGTCATTCATACATGATGCCATAATGTTTATAATAATGTGTAAACAACAGGAAAACATAAAACACGTATCAATAATACTCCATATTCTTCAAACTTCACATACATTTATTTATCTTGTCACTAACTGTAACGTAAAATTCTTTATATTTTCCACAGAATTCTGGAAAGCTGTCAATAATTGTCATTGATGATCATTATTCATTCATGCGATGTCAAAATGTGATTACCTTTTCATTTTGTGTAAAACATAATCATCGTCATTGACAACTAGGTAATGAGGTGTGGTCGTGTATGTTATGTATTTATGACTTCAAAACCCTTTTGTGTTTGTGATGTCTTTTTGGCCTTATTCATCTTTAAATGTGTTCTTTGTTTCTGTGTGTGTTTGTGGTTGACTGTCGTCCTTGAATGCTGCCTTTCCTGTTCGATTTTTATATCTATATTTTAAAAAACTTCTGGAAAAGGTGTTTATGTAATAGTTCATGTCTTGATAATAACATGCATGCGTTAACTTTCCCTGACATGCATTGATACATAGATGGATCATTTCATTTTCTCGATAAACTGATGCACGTTACAACTATGTATTAAACATGTTAAGGAAATATCGATTTGTCATCGTTAAATCTAGGAGCTCCACCAAATCACATGTTTGCTAAAACGTTCATTGCACGTTATTAATAAATAATGAACGACGGTATAATTTGCGTGTTCGCGTGGTTAAACAGTTAGTATCTGATTTCATGTCAATTTCACATCAAACAGTAATGTGTTTCAAATACGGTAGATTGAGTATCAAGACAAGATAAACAGAGCCGTATAACTAATGTTATTTGCTGATAGTAACGATGTAATTAATTGCATGACACCTCACGTGATTATATATATATATAAGAACGAGAACATCATTAAATACGTTGTCAATAGGATATGGTGCCTGCTTTTTAATTTAGTATTTTGACTGTTACTTGTGATACGCAGGCATAACCTCTGCTGTTTATTTCGGCCATTGATTTCTAGTTTAGAGCAAAGCGTTTTGTTAGAAACTGGGACCATACACCGCTGGCCATGAAATGTTGTGAACATACCTCATTTCTGTACTATTGCCATTTTAAATATTGAGTTCGGCTTAACGCGGGGCTTGAGGGCGTAAACGGCAGCAAGCACTTTTCACTACCGTTCATGAACAGTCTCAATCAATCCGAGACTGCAATATTTTTGTATTTATCGTGTTCAACGATTTTCAAATTTCTCCTTTCATACTTTGATAGATGATTTGAACAGGAACCCGAAATCTCTACCCAGAAGTGTCGTTCCTTGCATACATATACATCTCTGTCAACGTCTCAGAAATACCAAAAATCTTGACAAACGAGGAAAATGCAAAATAGCATGGTGGTTTGTATTTTTTCTGATTCAGCTTTAAATGAAATACTTGAATTACAAAATAACACACGTTTTCTCTTTGATTTATTTTATTAAAACCGCAAATTCGGCACGGAACTATATTGCGGTAGAATAATAAAAGAGTGCCCTTTGGCGTATCACTCCGCCCTCACAACATTCAAAAAGGATAGTAGAAAAGTATAAACAAAACTTTCAGCTGAAAAGTAAACAGGTGGAGGCTTTCACTTATCTAAGGGAAATGTGATTTGTTGGTAAGCCTGCCTGTAGAGTATGGTAGAAGCTTGATTTACCATCTATTATCACAGGTTTTGGGTTCTAATACCAATAATCCAGTTGTGCTTGTTGTGTCCCCTCTGAATATTATCCATAAGGATCAGTCAGAGGATTTAAGAAGGCACTCCATTAATGCATGCCGGCTCAATGTTAGCTACAACTGATTCCGAGGAAGAGATTATAGATATTGAAGCGGATGTCAGCTTGGAACATGTAAAGCTTGGAAAATATTCTGTGGTACTCTGCCATCACGAAGCCTTATTCAACACTGTGAAGGGCCAATGCCTTCTGTCAGATGGGAGATATAACAGTAGAGTTGTTGCAGTAGAGATCGATGAATGCCATATAATTGAAAAAAGAAAGTATCCTCGCCTATCATATTTTCGTTAATTAGGAGGACTCCATGTACTTTTATATACGGACGTTTATAGATGCACCTCTATATCATATATATCAAACATTGTCTTGCAGTTCGTCCAGATATGTGTATTTTATGCACTACAGCTTATTCCCCCACACACTGGTTTTCTTCCTCAAGTTCGTGTACTTCCTCGTATAATGACAATGACCCCATTTGCAGAGTAAGTAAATATGACATTGGTTGAAAATTGCAATCGCTACTACTATAGTGACTATAAAGTGAATTTATAAAGTAAATTCTATTCTGGATGAGTGCACACGACAAGCAGTATGTTTCAAGTTGTAGCAGCTAAGCTCATCTAATACAAAATTAAAGAATTATAGAAACTTCCTGCCTGCTGTTCAATGTAACGTCTCAAATTTATACAATAACCGATTTGTTAAATGGCTCATCAGTACATGTAAGGATATTTAGAGCTGCTCCATACATAGGGAAAGAATACCTGATTCCAGGAGCACGTCCTACGCTTTCTAACATTATAATTCCTATTACTTTTTAACATGCTTTGATGATAGTGATACACAAACGGCCGACAGGTGAGGCAAAAGGTAATTCCTAGCCCAAGTGCGTCATAGACAAGTGCTAGAGCATCCGCCTGTCACATTGAAGGTTATAAGGTCAATCCCTGGCCATGGACCCCACGACCGAGTGTCATTATAAAGACTTCATAATAATAGTACTAGTATCTCCTTACTGGCATTAACGTTTTAAGTGCATGTAATTGCCCATGGAGTAGAGTATCCGATGGAAAAGCTGATATTAGTAGAATTTTATAATAGATATTTCGACAACAATACAACACAATAACAAACGGTTTTTATTGAACACAATGCGATAACCGGTTTAACATTACCTATTAAATGTTTTAATTTTAAATATGCAAACTGTTTACGCCGAAATTATGGTTTTATTTCATACCCCAGCCAACGCCATTTTCACTTCTTGGAGTAGGGGTTGGATGGGGTTTGAAAGGTAATTCTCGGACCACGTAATGTTTTAATGTATTATAGTATGCAATACTAGTAAAAGTATTTATAGTTAAGTAGGCGAGTAGGCCGGTGGTCAAGGTTGCAGGGGAAAATCATCGCGTACATTTACCACCTCTTATGACACCCTGGAATTGAGGCTCCTTTGCTCAATTTTCAGCATATATAAAGAGTTCATGCAGTTCTAAGACATGGGCAATCGGTTAAAATTCAATTATTTGCAATCGATCATAGGTTATAATCGGTTAGTTGATATGAACTACATGTATATTAAACGTTTGCATTTTAACCCGAGTTTTAGGCCTAGAACATAGAATAATTTGTTTTAGAATGATTGTTTTCTCTCCTGCCTTGTTTATTATGCCATATTATTTTATTTTAATCAGTGAAATAATTGTAATTGATATAAATGTGGTTATGTGCATTTGCTCATTTTCACATGTGTTTTTATTTCCTAAAAATATTGTCTCTAGGATAATCATGTTTATTTTGATTTTCAACTTTAATTAAAAGTGTATTTTTACATTTTACCTATGATCGATTATACTCATAGACTTTCATAATTGATCATCCTAATCAACTGCCTTAAGTAACCGATGATCGGTTACAATCGATTAATCGGTACATCACTACTGGGTGGTGTATACTTTCATTTGTTTAGACTATAGCGTGGTATTTCAGTGTATCAGCCCTATAAAGTTGACAATTGAGCTCACACTGTAATGATGTCTGAAATATTGCTAAAGGCACCTTTCAACCCCACATATTGTCCAAGTGTGCGAAAATATGGCGTCAGCTAGGTTTGACACTGGAAGTCTACCATGTTAAAATGGGAAAATTGAAAAATGAAAAACGCTTGCCATATATATGGTTATATATTATATATATTATAAAATTATTAATATAGTGTATTAGTATATGTTATACTAAACTATCCTACTACCTAGAGTTTTAATTATTTATTTTTTTAATTTAACATTGATTATCTGGGATGAATCTTTTGAAGTATTTATCAGTGAACTTCAGATATTAAACTGCATCTAGATAGTAATTTTCAATCTAAAATTATTTAAAAAATTAAAAATATAATTTTAAAAAAATTGTCACATATATACATGTATAAAAGATACATGTAGAAAGATTACATGATGCCTCAAATACAAAGAAAATATATTTTATTTAAACTTTGTTTTGTAGAGTATATATATACATGTTGGACTGGAATCTTGGCATATTTTACAGTTTTTATTAGCATTTCAGTTTGAAAATTTCAGGTGTATGGGGGAAAAACAGGGTCGGTAGGGAAATGGGGAAACAAATATTTTTTGTTTAGGCGTAAACAGTGACATAAGCTATAGGTTCAAAACCTGGCAACAATGAGTTGGATGCTATCCAATGACACCTCTGCTTGAAGCAAATACTACTACATACATTGTTTAAACTGCATTAATTGCGACTAAAACATGTATTTGGGGGGACCAGGGAGCTTGAACAATTGTTTGATTATTAACTGTCCATTAAATAATATATATATATTTTTTATTACATTTTTATGGGTGAAAGATTGGGATTTCTCAGTGAAAGAATATTCTTAATCGCTAAATATTAATAACTAACTCCGAACACAAAAAGAACTAACCGCGACGTTGAGTTATGACGTCCATACCCTGTTGGTGACATCGACGTCATCCGCCGATAATAAAGTAATAAAGGGAATAATTATGTTTAAAATCATACATAATCTGATTAAAATTGTAATAAATAGTTTATTTAACTGTTGTGATCGATTATATGGAAATCCTTCACTCGATGGTAGGCGTGTATTGTTTTTCACTCACTGGCTTACGCTCGTTCATGAAAAGAACCACACGCCTATCATCTCGTGAAGGATTCCCTATAATCGATCCCAGCCGTTAAATAATCTCTATATAACTGTCAGTCCCTACCTATAGGATGAGTGCATAACAGAAAGCGTTTTTTTGTTCTTAGTAAATCATTTTTTCTCTTTTTCAAAACAGGGGAGAGAAGTTCAGTACAGCCTTCAAGGAACTTGAGACTATTAAACATTTTGTTCCAAATGTACCAGTGGTTGACTTATGCGGTACACTTACATTGTAGCAAAAACATTCTATTCCGAAACAGCTGTGCCTAGAGAACTTTGCGGTCATTGAACGCAGCCCAGACAACAATCGTGATATTGCAAAAAATCTCTCTGGTATAAGTGATTAATTACTGTCGAAATGCGTCGTCATGCTAACGAAATAACATGTTGTCTGTGTATGGATTTGAAAAAGACAGCTCACTAATTGGCTGTCAGTGCTGTTCAGATTGCAAGAATGAATGCCTTTGTGAAAGCTGTGTTAGCATTTAATACAAATTATATGTGAGTGCTATAATTAAGACCTAACGAACACGGACTGGAGTCTTAACAAGGATGTGTCTACATAATTGCTAACATGGTAGAGATACTAATCATGGTAATGCATGATGATGTATACATGTATTAAATAGTAACAGTTAGTTTTTAAAAGAAAAAACATCTTAATGGTGTTAGCCAATAATGAGAAATAACTAATATTGTATAATTAACACGAGTTATACATAACAACACTTTGATGTTTTGAAGGATTTTGTGCATTGCAACTCATATTTGTTGTTGTCATTAGATTATTTGTGGCGCAGTGCTAATACAATATTGTCAAACATAATTATGCTTATTTTTGAATAAGAAAGCCTTCCAGTAAAAAAAATCCAATATAAATGTAAAATCAATTTACAACAAATAGTAGTAATTGAACACATTATACCATGTTTCCCCTAATAGTAGCACATAGGCGAAATAAAAAAAATGCATTGAGGGGATGCTCTCATCCCTAAGTAATTCATATTGGTATCTTATTTAGTTATTACCAAACTCGCTTTTATCTTAATACTATCATTATACAGTGATTTTTATCATATTGGTATCTTTAATACCAAACTTCATATTGGTATTTTATTACCATCGTGTAGGTATCCTTAATACCAAACTTCATATTTGTATCGTATTACCATCACATTGGTATCTTTAATACCAAACTTCATATTGGCTTATTATTACCAAACCAGTTTATCACAACACTATCATCACATTGGTATCTTTAATACCAAACTTCATATTAGTATCTTATGACCGGTACCAAACCAGTTTAGCACAACACTCATTGTACAATGGTTTTTGTCACATTGGTATCATTAATACCAAACTTCATATTGATATCTCATTACCAAACCAGTTTATCATAACACTATCATTGTACAATGATTTTCATCACATTGGTATCTTTAATACCAAACTTCATATTGGTATATTATTACCAAACCAGTTTATCACAACACTATCATTCTGTAATGATTTGCATCTCATTGGTATCTTTAATACTAAACTTCATATTGGTATCTTATTACCCAAACAAGTTTATCACAACACTAGTATCATTGTACAATGATTTTCATCTCATTGGTATCTTTAAATATGCAGAGATTTTCATCATGTTGGTATAATGATTTTCATCCTATTGATATCAATATCAGTCTCACTATCTTAATACCAAAATTCATATCGGTATCTCTTATTATAAAACTAGGTTGTAATGACACTATCAGGATAATCTATGACAACATGTGGCAGTCCCGATAACCATTCTTTCTTTAATTCACACGACTGGTTAAGTTCTCCTCAACCTCGTTGTTCAAATCTTCAATTTCTTCATCCACACCAACCGCAAAATGATATATAGGGTCCTATAGAAACCACAGCGTCCGAACGCAGTGGCATCGTAGGTCCGCACTGTACTGCAAACAAGGACTTAAAACTACAATGAAAGAGACAAAAAAAAACAGAAACGGTGGTGAAGACAGGGTTACCGACTTGGAACGGTCAGTAGGCAGTAAGACCTACTGGTTAGCTTGAATCGATTTTATATGCGCACAATCCTCGCTATTATCCTGTCTTCAGCGCCCAAATAGACAAGACAGTGTAAACAAAACTAAATCCCATCAAAAGGAAATCTCTAACAATAAAGTCCACATCCAGAGAAACCAACTAAAGATATACATACAAAATAATAAACATCTCAGGATGTATCCAGAATCGTACTGAACAACCATAGTAGTTGCAGCTAAGGAGAAGACCAATCTAGGGTACGACCAGAAAACCCGAGGGACGAAAGCTCATGCACCCACCTCCCTTAGTTGGGGTTTCAGTAGGTACACTCATAGAGTCCCAAGAGGTAGTCCAGTCATCGCACAAGTGAAAAGTGAAGCGTAATGACTGACTGTAGAGGGGTCAATCACTAAACATGCAGTGCGCTGTAAAACCAAGGGGTTATATCCTTTTCTGACGAACTTCCTGATTAAATTTGTAAAGCGGTCAGGAAACCCGTCAGACCCCTTTAACTTTCGAAGTTTATAGACCACATCTCCATAAAATGAGGGTTGTGATATGCCTAGTCGCAGAAGTGTTTTAAGGTTGGTGTTGTACTTTTCCAGCAGGCCCTCGTTGCGGCGGTAGAATTTAGAGAAATATCTACGTAGTTTGTGATAACGAAAACCCTGCTGAAGAAGTTTACTTGTAATAACTTGATTACGATCATTGAAGTCTATAACATCATTACACGCTCTAGCAAATCGAATGAGCTGGGAGATATACACCCCATATGAGGTAGCACGAGGTACATCTCCATCCAGGTGTGGATAGTTAACGATGTTAAAATTGAAATCATCTCTCTTATCATAGAGTTTAGTATGAATACAATCATTTGAAATCGAGAGATGAAGATCGAGACATGCTGTTACAGTATCCGAACTGTTGGCTTTATTCAACGTGAGCTCTGGTGGATAAATGTTAGTAACCATATGAGCAAAGAACGGATTATCAATATTGAGTATGTCATCAAGATACCGAGAAGTATTATTAAAGGCATCAATAATTTCTCCCTGGCTAGCAGGTGACAAACTCACATAAAATCTCTTTCATAGCAGTACAAAATCAAATCTGCAACAAGTGGCGCACAGTTAGTACCCATAGGAATACCAACAACCTGGCGGCCTCTTGTAAGCCTAAAAATCACCTTATTAATTCTCTCAATCATGTCTGGAATGTCATTTTCGCTAACGGGAACCGATATTATATGAGAAAATCCTTTACATATCCTCCCTGGTGTTAACTGGAACGGTCTGATTGTTCGCAGTTGCTTATATATTGTCGTCTCCTGATTCAGTGGAGACACAGCCTCAGAATGCCGTGCACTCTTTGGCTTCAACTGTATGCTGTTATCAAAGAAATACCTGCGATTGTTTCAGCTGCACTTGTCACTCTGGAAATCGACTTTTCACATGTATTAGTGTTTTAATAAGGCTATTTTGGTTACATTTAGAATGTTCCTGTAAAAAGTCACTTTCAACATTATGGCCCTTACCACCTCTTATCTTAACAAATGATCCCTCTAATACTCTTGCCCTCAGCAAGGGAGACAACAAGTATTCCGTTTTCAGAACGTAATCATTGTTCTCAACCATGTATTTACTCAAATTTGAGTGTGAGTATAAAAATGGTACTGCATATTTACTATTTAATACTGCCCTATTCATGTCACCTTCCTTGACAGTATCATGCATTTCAACTATATGAAAATTCCAGTGACACAGTTATACAGTTCATCCTCTTCTGGAACAGTGATATTTTCAGCCTCCAAATATGACTGCAGCACTATCTGTTTTGTATCGGTTATGAATGCCTTCTACTTTCGCACAAGTTTCGAAGTATTTTCATTCAATTTCCGTATTTTATCAGGCGTGTCAATCATTCCATATCCATATTTCTGTACAAACTCATTCATCACACTTAGTATCATATATTTTTGTTCACTTACTGATTTTTCTTTGATATCAATCAGTTGAGGATGCTTTGATTGGCTTTGCTTGACTTCCATCTGGAAGAATTCCATGAGCGGTTCTGTTATTAGTCCCTCTCCAACAGCCATCAGAAGATCAAAATGAGGCTTGAACATCCTTTAACTTTTCCATTTACGTTTGACCTATGTAGAATAGTCTTGAAGAAATAGAGTGTACCTGGGCTGTTTTCTGCTTTGTAGAATGCTTTGAAACATTTCTGAAATGCAAAAAGAACCTGTAGCAAGACAGTTGCGTGGACACAAACTTTACATACATGCAACAAAGAAGGATACAAATATCGGACAGGGAAAGCAGCATTCAAGGACGACAGTCAACCACAAAACACAAAAACAAACACGCAAACAGACAAACGAAAAGTCAAAAGTAATAAAAAATGCAAACGACATCACAAACACAAAAGGGTTGACAATAGGGCTACCGCCTTTGAACGGTCAGGGGCAAAGTAGGCCACTGGGGGTTTAAAGTTTGAATACTTTAAAAAAATAAATAAGTTAACTGTTTTGTTTGTTTGTTTGTTTGTATGGTGTTTAACGTCATTTTCAACACATGTAAGGTTATTTATGACCGTCAATTTTTGTGGTGGAGGCAGACCACTCACCTTTCCTGGGTAGTACCTACTGTACACCTCCCGACATACGTAAGAATCGACACTTCCTCACTTACAAGTCGAGCTCCCAGTGGGACCCGAACCCGCAGCGGTAGAGGCGAAAGTTTACAACGCAACGCCGTTAACCATTCGGCCACGGAGAGGCTAAATAAGTTACTACAATCTCCAGTCGAACTATACTTTAAAAGTCCAATATATAGAAAATAAACAATTGTATACCCACTTTTATTCCCACCATGACTTCGAGTGGAAATAAAGATTCCGCACAATAACTTCGAAAGCATTACACCATCGCTCATGAAAATGCATACGGACATTGTTGAGAGTAGTCCCATGTTTCTTTTAAATTCATGAGGTCATCTAGGTCACACTGACTGACAATGAGTTTTATATGTACAATGACTCAAATATGTTTATATCAAACCTCTAAGAAGAAGTCTTGTTTGCTTTGCCACATTTCACATACAATGGGATGCAGGTCTTCAAATTTCTTTTCTTGGGTAACAGAAAGTGTTCGGAGATTTTTTGATTCTTGCAGCCTAACTCTAGTCAGTTGGTCACCACCAACTTGAACCTTATATTTTCTGAGGAAGTCAACATTACCTTAAAAAAGATTTAACAGTTTTTATAGGAATAATTCAGATCAGCAAAATATAATTTAAAGGGACTGTAGGCGATCTGAAAGCATTATAGTTGTCAATCCATAACACAAATTAAACCGTCATAATGTTTTTCAGTTTCATATATTCAATGTACATAATGCACCAAACTAGGCCCCAGAATCCTTACCATTTAATTATTGTTCATAAAATAGTTTGGTCAGGAGCACTAGGCGACTCAGCTAATTTTTATTGTAAAAATCATTATTTTTAATTATGTGAGGCTTTAAGATTCTTATAAATTCTTGCTTTGTGATCGACATATACTTTATGTAAATCATAGCTTCAACTATAAGCGGTATAAACCCCATCAAAATAATATCTTGTTTTCTTTATACAAACATTTTCTTTTAAACTGCATCAAACTGAAAATGCTGAAACGTAATTTGATTTTGAAACAAACTGTGACCAATAGAAAGCATGCCATCATATATTTGATGAATTGTTATAGCCGTATCTTGTTATTGAGGCCAATAAATGAGAAAATAAATTACCATAGCCGTATCTTGTTATTGAGGCCAATAAATGAGAAAATAAATTACCATTTATTTTCTCATTTATTGGCCTCAATAACAAGATACGGCTATAACAATTCATCAATTATATGATGGCATGCTTTCTATTGAGGCCAATAAATGAGAAAATGAGAAAATAAATTACGATTTATTTTCTCATTTATTGGCCTCAATAACAAGATACGGCTATAACAATTCATCAAATATATGATGGCATGCTTTCTATTGGTCACAGTTTGTTTCAAAATCTAATTACGTTTCAGCATTTTCAGTTTGATGCAGTTTAAAAGAAAAATTTTGTAGACATCTTTTGGGAAAACTCACGAGGTTTGTGTTCTAGATGTAACTAAGTGAAGATCTTCTGAGGTCATGTGTGATGTTTTGACATAAATGTGCAGGTTGTCTCCTAAAAAATTAAAATATATAAATTTGACAACCATTTACCCTGGTTGCCATGAAGATTTTGGAAATTGAAATCATCATATTTTCAAATGATATTTTAGTAAAAGAAATGTCCCTTTTTGTAAGTTTGGACAATAACAATGGCTTAAACAGGTGGTAATTGAAATCATCATATTTTCAAATGATATTTTAGTAAAAGAAATGTCCCTTTTTGTAAGTTTGGACAATAACAATGGCTTAAACAGATGGTAATCAGGTGAACCAGCGTTTGCAGATTCAACCTTGAACCACACACGACAGCAATTGATAGACATTTAAAGATTCAGACTAAATGGATACTCCCACACTCCAACCCCGTTCTCCCACTACCTCCTGTCTGCCACCACTGTTAAAACAACGAAGTATTTATTAAGCATTACAATTAGCACCACGAATAATTACTTCTGTATCATATTGACTTGGCCGCCCAAAATTTAACGAAACATCCCTAAAAGCAACATGCATGTCTAATTACCCATGGTATATGTTAATATCATTATCAAATATCCCCATGTTGGTACTGGGTTCTGTATAATATTTCCTATGCTGAGGATAATGGGTATTAACTTCTGCTTAATCACCAAGACACCTTGGAGTTGAACACGATGTGGAAAGTAGTGTCTCTAGTCTATATGCCCTGGCTCATCCAGACCAGGCAAGAATAACCAGCAGCATATAAAATGAATTACAGGCCGTCATTTCTTTTAACAACACATTTGCTGTATGTTCATTTAAAATTCCACATGCATACTGTTCAAATGATAATTATTCTTATCAGTCACTTTGATAAGTGGATTAGACTTCAACTGATCTATGATGAACTTCTGCGAAGTCTCACCAGCGCTTTCTCGTAACTTCAGTCTTCTTTCTGATGACAAAACAAGTCCAAGATGATTCAGGCTTCACTGGCCCTAACATTTCGTATGCATGATATTTCTTAAAAATGTGTTTATTTTATAAGAGGAAATACGAATTAGGCCAGGAAGAAGCAGATAGTAATTTACTGAATTGAAATTTCCATTAAAGTCCCTATGCTGGCGATCAACAGGCAAATTTGCTAACAACATATTTTTGAGGGTCCAAAATATATTACACACAATTTATAAACGGCTTTTTCCAGCCAGATCAAAACATAAAACTGTAGTGTCGAATTAAGCGTTACCAACTCTTAATTCATTTTGTGCATATGCAATTGCAGATTTTTAAGTACCCGTGAGTACACCTATACTTTTAATCGGCACATATACATTATCACCTGAATAAAGTTTGGATAAACGGTAATGTAGTGTATTTGTGCTGTTATATGGCAGGTTAGTGCCTTTAATGTATATCACACGACTGCTGAGTGACTTGCATTTTAATTAAGCCTTGTCAAGATGTTTTATTGAATTATTAGATTGCTTGAATCACTCCATGTATTGTTTTCCACGAAAAGCATGTACGATTATACAGCACGTAACTGGTACATGTATATGCAAGAAGAAGAATTTCACATGTTTGAACAAATTACAAAAAATAACTTAATTTAAAAGCCATAAAGAGCCATTTTGCTCATTTAAATGAACACATATCCATTGTATTCCACAAGGTAGAAGAAGTTTTTCAAACATCTTGATTAGAGTTTATATAATGTAATGACTTAAAGGGACACATGACAATCTTTAATATTTGAAAATGTGTGACATCCTGTTAGTTTTTAACATAACCTGCATTTTTACAGTCATTAACATTAATTATGAGATTATTTGAAAGCAAATTGTGTTTTTATATTACTAACTAAAAATTATATTGCACCAATAATATATAGAAACTTATGGCAGAAAAAAGAAGAACAACTGGAAACCCATTATTTTATCTCTGTGCAAGTAGGTTTAAAATCAAAAATATTGTGGATTATTGAATAATGGTGACTCACTGATAAAAACTTACAGATGGGTGTCCCTTTAAGCAAAATAAAACTTTAGCTTACCTTGACAGTTGATCATCTCCATAACTCTTCTTTGTGTCATTTTAAGTGTTTTCTTTTCAGAACAGAACTGAATTTAAATCAAACAGTAAAATAAACAATATAACAATGATCAAACAAAACAGCAGCATCTTCTTTTAAAAGAAGTACATCAGGATTGTTTTTTATCATGTCGATCTGCATAATTCTGCCGAGAAACAGGGTGCCTGAGATGAAAATTTATCTCGGCAGTTACGTTCCTATCCCATCAGGTGCATCTCTTTTGATGACGTCAGCATGTCTTTTGATGACGTCAGGGTATATTAGATGACGTCTGGGTATTTTTGAACGGAAAAGAATGGGAAGAAAATGAAAAAAAGGTAAATTAAATGATTTTAAACGATCAACATGATAAATAGAATATCATGTTAGTGCCTGATCATATCCAGTTTATCAGGTTCGGCACGAAAAAAATGAAGCCCTCGGCACAGCCTCAGACTTCATTTGTTTTTCAACCTCACCTAATAAACTGGATGTTATCAGGCACTAACATGATATTCTCTAATTAATTGTTCAAATTAAAACTTCGTTTCTCTAACCTAAATAAATTACACTAAACATATAAAGTGAAAGGTATTTCCTAACTATAATTACAGGCCAGGGTTACTGGTAGCTATTTTAAACTTGGCATGCTGCTCCAATGACCAAAGCATTGAACTGGGAAACTTGTTGAATTAATTTATCATTATTAATTATTGTGCTTTATTTAAAGGAAATTTATAGTAAACTGTTAATAGTTGGTCTCCATCTTTGAATAATTTTTGATATCATTTTACTTTTTAAATTGGTAATTGCATAGCTCTCTTTGACGTGTTTAAAAAACAAACAATTTGTTCCTTTTTTAAATACAAACTCGAAACCTGATATACCTTCTTTCATTAGCTACCTTAACGTAAGACAAGAGGGTGCTGAAAATCTCAGTCCAATATTCTTAAGTATCTTTAAAAAGAAGTAAAATGACATTTCTTACACACTAATAATTGACATTACATGGTCCCTCTTAATTCCATTTAGCGGTGGGAAAGCGTATATTAGCAAGATTAATAACACATATTTCGACAATAAAACACGTATACAATATTTTTTTACTGAAATAATGCAATAATCTGTTTAAAATTGCATATTAAATGTTTTAATTTACAATAAGCAATATTTAGACCGAAATTAAGGTTTCATTTCATACCCCAGCCAACCCCGTTTTTGCTTCTTGGAGAAGGTGTTTGATGGGGTATGAGAGTTTATACTCAGACCAATTAATGAATGAATTTAAGCATAGTGCCTTTTACAGGATAGATAAACTAGCAGGTTGATAATAAAACACAGAAAAAACTAGAAATATGTTTCAGATTGATTCAGATTAATGCGACAGTCCCCAAATTAAATAGTTACAATCATTTTGAAATATGTATTTTTTAAAACTCAATTCTTTCTTTTTTTCTCTTTCGCGAACATTGTTGAAAGGGGATATTAAGACTGGGAGCGCACTGCTTACAATAACTTAAACAACAACACAACATGCAAAGAGACTAGGGCTGCAACGATATAACTATACAATAGACGCTGCGATAATTAGTTATTTTTTGAAATTAAAACGTTTTTCCAGAAAAAACAATTAAAAAAGAAAAACAATAATAAAAAAAACACATAAACTATATATACAGCTAGCTAATAATATAACTAATGTTAAAATGATATTGTACACGTTACAAACCCCATGATATGATACATGTCTAGTCCAAGAGAGAATCGTGTTAAATATATATCAGGAATAATCGTTGCACCCCTGTAAGGGATGTATAAGGGATGAATCCATGACATCTGAGAGCACTTTTTAAATTCCTATTTAGTTTAAAGGGACACACGGCAATCTTTACTTTTTAAAAACTCACGGCGTCCCGGAATTTTTTCTGCATAACTTGCATTTGTTCAAGCATTAATATTAATTATAAGAAAAGTATTAAGCAATTTTTGTTTGCATGTTTGTAATATTTGATATTATTGCACCAATAATATATTAAAACTTATAGTATAATAAGACGGAATAGTCAATACTTAAAATTTGATTATTTAAATGTAACCCGGGTAAAGGTAAAACTGATACTGGATATATAAATCGAGACTTTGATAGTAATTTCCATTATCATACTCTTTTTTAATGTTATTGCTTCAAATGTACAGTTGGCAAAATGTATAAAACCAATTGATTCAATTTAAGATTATTTACCCTTCAGATCTGTTGATAATGTGTTCTGGTGCTTCTTGTGCCAAATGATATGCAAAATAAGTATTATCTACTTATTAACTGAAAAAAAGCATCTTGTATGCACTTACCAAACACACTGCAAAAAAACAAATATTGTCTACAAACATATTAATATGTTTCTTACCCTATCATCTAATCCGCCTTTGGTTACAATAGTACTTGTAAGTCTGTGGTATGCAGAGAGGTTGTGAAACTTGTGTTTCATATTGATGCTGTAACTGAGAGGTAATTTTTCCACTGGCAGGAACAGCTACACAACACATCACTTCCAGTAAAAGAGGAACCCTGTAACATAGCACCTACTTATTCTTATTATTAAAGGGACACATGGCAATCTTGAATGTTTAAAAACTAGCAGCGTCGCAATAGTTTTTCTACCTAAATTGCATTTATTCAATCATTAATATTAATTATAACAATTGCATAAAGCAGACTGTATTTGCATGTTACTATCTGTTGGTTACTTTTCACCAATAATATATTCAAATATATGGTAGAATAACGAAGAAAATTTAAAATCTCAAAATTGTATTTAAATATGTGCAAGCAGATTTAAGGTCAAAATGATACTGGTTTAATAAATGATGAGGCTAATTTCACTGCTTGATAAAGACTTCAAGATGTGTCCCTTTAAGAACTAAATTGTTTTAACCATATACATATAATTTTGTCAGAAAAAAACAGATAGAGGTGTTAGTGATCAGCAACATTAAATAAACATTCCTTTGTCTTGTATAGGTCTCAAACATGTACATTGAATTAATAATTTAAAACGTATAAAGTTTAAAGTATCTAACTATAAAATAGTTTTATATTAAATTTATATTTTCTTTTGGTATTTTATTCGTATGTTTTGCAGGGTAATGGCTCTTTTACTTTAGTGACCCCTGTTATATACAGTATGCATAGCAAACTTACAGGTTTTAAATGGCCATTGACAAATGTGAGGACCATCTGATAAAGTCAATGGGCCAATCAAGTTTTCATACCGGTATTTGAATAGCTTATACATTATAGGAGACCCTGCCAAAAATGAAGTCCAATTTGGGTTATCACTTGTAGTTTTTAACAAAATGAGTTCGGCCCATGCCAGGAATATGTCTGGTTACTAAATGAGCGGAACACAGTAAATCTGTTTATACAACAATTTAAATACTGTTTCAGTTCTCAAAACAGGCCGAGTTCATACTAAATAAGATGAAGACTCCGTGATTGTAATAGTTACTGAAATCAAAATTCTAGACATGAAATTATGTCAGTAATGGACAGTTGTTCAAGCTTTAATGCAAAATCAGGTTCAACATCAAATTGAAACTGGATAAATAAGTCTAGGTCTTAATTTTAATTTTTGATAGATATTTCAAGATTGATATACATGTATGTGCATTTAATTTATACAGATTTCAAACAATGGTTTACGTCTCACTCATTTCATGGATGATATCTTGGAGAAAGTTACCTGCATTGACCACCAGATCTGTGATCCCCCTGTAATTAAAGAGAACCGAAGCAAACATTGTTGTGCGTGCGTCAGTGTTGCTGACTGACTCCTCAAAGCAGATAACATGGAACATTTGGTAGCCTGGTTCTTTCTTTGTGGGACCAACAACAAATTGCTGTATGTTTCAGTTATTTCTTCCATGCATGGATCCGAGACACCATCACCTTCCAGCATGCATTCCAAATTACTGCTCATTGTTGTACTCATTGGTGTACTCACTGGTGTACTCATTGGTGTACTCACTGATGTACTCATTGGTGTACTCACTGGTATACTCATTGGTGTACTAATTACAGTGGAAATATCTGGTGCAGATGTACTTACAGTTGTACTGGAAATGTCAGAAAGTTTCAACTGCTTCCTGGACTTTTCTCTTATAACTGCAGTAATAGTGACATCAGATAATTTAGGAGTTGATGGAGAGAGTGCACCATTTTTTAACGCAACACACCCAGATATGATGCAGTTGAATTTCATAGTTTACCTATAAATTCTTCTGCATTTATAACCTTCGAATGGCATTTTCTGCAAATGGCCGAGTTTCTATTTTTCAGCAGGCTTTCATATGCACTATCATTTTGAAGTAAATATCTCAGTTGGTTACAAAACCCTTCATTTTGTAACTTACGACCTGTAAGATTAAAACTTCTATTGTCCTCATGAAAACACGAAAAGCAATCAAGCTATCGTGGCTTTTGAGGTGTTGTTGCTAGGGTCGTCATTTTGAGATATCACTATGGACATGCGACACATTATCATGTGATCACGGACTACTTTTTGAGACGTTGACAGAGGTCTATTGTACTGCCTCTGGGAGAGATTGGGAAACTCACGAGATTCTTTAATTACGCTAGAAGATTTACTAGAACTCGGACAGCTGTGGATTATTTAAATAACGCTGAGTGTCAGAAAATTGACGAAGACGGTGATAAGGCTTCTCTTCTTAATACATAATAATTTCCATCAGTAGAAAACAGAGCAATCTGAAATGACAGGTAAAATTCCGATGCCCACTGATCCTGTTGAGGACAATATATGTTCAAAGCGATTACTGAGGCTATGGATGTGGATAAGTTAAAGAAACTATGTTTGAATACGGCCTGTGGTATTCATGTAAATGTCTTGAAGAATATTCCAGCTTTTAGTAAACCGTTATCTTTTATATTCAATGAATCAGTGTTTTCGGGAATTATTCCTCATGAAGGATGGTAATGTTACACCATTACTAAGAATGGATCAAGGTCCGATTGTAATAACTGTAGACCAGTGGCCTTGACTTCACAGGTTGTCAAAATTCTCGATAGAATTTTAATTGAACAGATGCTAGTGTTTATGATTTCTCACAAAGTGATGTTATGTCAGCAACATGGTTTTCATAAAAATAATTCAGCTGTTACAGTGCTTAAATGAATGGACGAGTTCATTCGATTGTAAAATTCAGACATATGTCATACATATGGATTTTGCTAAGGCTTTCGATTCAGTGCCCCATCAACGCCTTATTTATAAACTCAAGCACTATGGGATAAATGGTCACATCTCACATGGATTACTATGTTTTTATATAATCGAAGGCAAAGAGTCGTACTAAGAAATGGTACTTCAGATTGGCTGCCTGTTAAAAGTGATCTATTTTAGGTCCTCTGCTGTTTTTATTTTTTATTTATGACCTGACTTCACATGTGTAAAATATGACTAAGCTCTTTGCGGATGATACCAAGTTGTATCGTGAGATTAACAATATTCAAGATTGTGGCAGCCTACAAGCTGACCTTAATACTCTTTCCGCTTGGTCTAAAACATGGCTAGTTAAATGTAATGCCAAGAAATGTGTGTTACTACGAATAAGGCATTCTATTGAATACATTTATACTTTAAACGGGTTTAATCTCGATGTAGTGGATCAGCAGAAATACCTGGGAATCATTAACTCTAATGAGTTATCTCCCAAAAATCCAATACAAGCAATTGTATCTAAAAGTAACCAAAGATTAGGAATAATTAAAAGATGTTTCTCAGACCTAAATAAGAGAAGAGAAAAGTTTCAACGTTGTATACTACAATGATTAGGCCCTTGCTCGAGTACGGAGTCATAATATATTCCCCATAATATAAATGTGAAAAAGACAAACTTTAAATGGTTCAGAAACGATGCTTGGACTTATGTTATGACAAACATTAACCCTACCAAGTTTGGAAGATCGTCCAATAACATAGACTTAGTGGAAAAATATAGAATTTCTTAACAACCATTATAAACTGAAAAGTGATTCGCTCTTCCATTTTCCGGAAAGACACTCACGTTTCCGCGCCATCTGTGGACTCATTCAAGAAACGACAGAGCGCTGCTACTAAGTGAAAAAGCAGCGAAACAGCGAAAGGTACTAAGACACCTGTTTAGTCTATCTTTAGATATCTACTAAGTATGTTTAAACGAGATATGGGTTGGATCAGCTGTGTCCGAACCGGATCATCTTCTTAAGTGTGTCAGTGGTATTATCGAAGGGTTGGTA
This sequence comes from Cyrtodaria siliqua, assembly GCA_037043455.1. Lineage (NCBI taxonomy): Eukaryota > Metazoa > Mollusca > Bivalvia > Adapedonta > Hiatellidae > Cyrtodaria > Cyrtodaria siliqua. The sequence continues at coordinate 69,270 of JAWPHD010004667.1, forward strand.
CCATTCGATTATGACTTTTTCTGCCGTATAAAACAAAAGCGAGTTCTACCTATAACTAATGGTTTGCTAAGATTTTAAAATCAGATACATATTCTGCGTTTTTCATACGTAAACAATGCTTTTAAACAAGTACAATAGAAATCCAAGACTCATTGTCGGATTGCAGTATATATGTAGCAGCATCGATACCAGCATCATCATGATCATTGTCAAAATAACTAATAAATCACTGTCAAGCCGTTTACCGACTAATGGGTTTGGTACATTTTATTGAGTCTGTTCATGAAATGAAATAATAAGAAAGATAAAAATATCGGACAGGGAAAGCAGCATTCAAGGACGACAGTCAACCACAAAACACAAAAACAAACACGCAAACAGACAAACGAGGAGGCAAAAGTAATAAAAAATGCAAACGACATCACAAACACAAAAGGGTTGACAATAGGGAACGGTCAGTGGCAACACAGGCCACTGGGGGTTTAAACCGGTTCTAGGGTGCACCAAACCTCACACTTACCCTACTGTCATCCCATTAAAACAGGACAGTGTAAATAAAGAAATCCCCGCCATGATCTAATCTCTAACCAACAAGGCAGCGATATTCTATTTTAAAGCAACACAGAATGGGCTTGATGATCCCAAAGGACCAGTAAATAATAACACTACTGATTTTTAGTCGGGTCGTCTTTCTACGGCCGCCACACAGCACTAAACAAACGCTATTGTGAATGGCCCTTGGAAGCAACAAACACAAACAAGGCAGAAAAAAAGCACTTGTTAACGCCCGTATAACGGAGCGTTTGATAATATACCTAACATATATATTTGTATTGGATGCTGCTGATCCACTCTGCTTACCAGTAGTTTGAACATAATATTGCAAAAAAAAGAGTATGATAATGGACCTTTGGAAACGGCCGAGCACGACACATACGAAATATTGCAGTCTCGGTTTGAAGTCTTAGATGTCTTCGCAGAATCCACAGTGCCAATTACTTGTATCTATTTCGTAAATGCTCACAAACATTCAAAATCAAGTTTGTAATAATGATGCGTCTTGGTTGGAAAAAAACACCAGCATTGATTTTATACAGATATATACAGGAAGCATATTAACATTTCTTAACCACTGGACACATGTTGACAGATGTTTTTCATATATGACCCTTTTTCATAAAGACGTCCTGGACAACCTTTAAAGAGGCACTACCTATATCTACGCGATTTTTAATGTAAAATATTAAATACTCAATATTACTGCATTTATATGTATGCAAAGCTATTTTATGAGTATTCTAAGAAGCAACAAGGTTCGTATTCCAGTTCTGTAAATTATTAATTATGATCAAAACAATATCTTGAATGAAATGCTGCCCAGCCGTTTATTACTGCCGGAGAACTACGAGTTTTTACGATTTTATCGGACATGCGCAATGCCATTCAGTTGAACGAAAACAAACTACTCGGGGCAGTTCCGATAGTAAACGAATCGATCGGAACTCGTCGCCAATCCGACGAGGCAGTTCCGATTGTAAACGAATATGATCGGAAAATCTCCGTAATCGGCTTGTCTAAAACAATTACGAATACAATTTCAAAAATCCGATCTATTCTATCTTGTTTTTCCCCAGCAAAACGCATATAACATGGGGTGAAATTATTGCCGTTTACCTTTTTCATAGTCCTCTTTACAATTAATTAAAGTTTATATCAGTTGGTGGACAAAAAAATATAGGTAGAGCATCTTTAAGAATATTGTGATAAAATACAACTGGGCAAATATAATTTGTTTCATAATTTATCTCAATTACATTGATAATTGACTTCGTACAAATGAAATCCCTAAAGTATAATCATATTTCTTTGACATTAAACATATTTTGAAAGTTTGTTTTTATAAACGATCCGCAGAACTTAAACTATCAATCAGGTGACACATACAATAAACACATAACAATGCGATTTGTGATACATTAGCTAGATATGCTTCATATTGATTATTGGGTATTCTAGTGATTCACACATCAAAGTCGCTCGTGAAACTGCACAACACTATGACAAAACACATGAAGTGAATGCTTTTTCTTTCAAATCGTTTAATATCGCATGAGATACAACAAACAGGATATTCAGTTCTGTATCAGATGATGAGGCCCTCCCAATACAGCTTTTGTATAAAGTCAATATATTAAATCATAGAAGTAGGATGTTCATTAGCTGTGTTTTGGTTTTTATTTTGTACTAAAACAATGAAATATCAACAAAGTTTTGTATTTAGTACAGCTAACTTGTTAATGTGTTGTTTGCTTCCTTATACAAGTAAGATACTGTTCAATATAACACTGCTATTAAAAGAAACCAATTTACTCGGGACTCAGTTTAAATACCTGAGATAAACGGCCGTGTAGCATGTTAGCAGTAAATAGACAAGCTTTCCATGATATTTCAATGACCATTTGACGTTGGTAAATAAGTCCTGAAAGCCATTTTGAAACTACCCGTACCTTTAAAACAAATACACAACTCGCTGCGAACTAGTAACCATGCCACTAATGCAGTGTAATACTATGTAAATACTTACCTGTTTATAGGTGAGTTATGTGTTATAGCCGTCTTCGATTGTTTTGTGGATTGTTCGTGAAATGTTTTCGAGACATTATTAGTTATTAGGATTCTTGACAGGGGAATTGGGCTTACATTCCCTGCCTGGAAATTATATTCACCGAGCCGTTAGGCGAGGGGGGATATACTTTCTAGGCAGGGAATGTGAGCCCATGTTCCCTGTCAAATTTCCTAATAACGAATTTGTCATACTGCAAAGTTGTTACCATTTATTTAAGAAGAAAACAGCCAAAAACACGTTTTCATTTTTATTGCGCCAATTTCCCCGTAACGTGCCTCTAACGAGGCGTTGTTTATTTTCGTGACGTCATCGCTTTAACATCATTATATTTGGCGGATTTTGTCAAAAAGTATATGTGTTTTATCACTATGCTAATGTTTCAATATCTGTAAAATTGCAAAAATTTATATATACTTACGATTATTTCAGACCTTTAGACACAATGGAAAGCGCAGAAAAGCAATAGAAATGAAACAATCGGCGGTTTCCAAAACGAATCGGCAACTTTATCGTCGCCAGTTCGGTTTTGTGTATTGCAGGTATGGAGTACTTACGGGGAAATTGTCCTATGTTCACGTCCAGAGACGTAGACATGGGCTCATGTCTACGGCCGAGCCCATGTCTACGGCCCATGGACCGATACAATCCCGAAAACTTTCTTTACAGTATGACAAATATTGACGGTCGTAAATTGTGACCATCATATTAATGAATACATGATCAGTCTCTCGCAAACAGTTTCGTTTATATTCCTGTTATCTAACAAGTCAATAAAAATGTGGTTGTTAACCATAACGTAATAGTATGTTTTCTAGAAAACATATGAAACAAGATGAAAGGCATTGATAATTATAGACCATTAGAATCTGATGCCGAACCTGATGCCGATCAGCGGTTTCAGAAGCTAAATAGTTATAGCAAAAATGCTAAGGTTTTAATTTACTATTAAATTAAGAATCTGAAACTGAAAATCAAAATACACTGATTACATGCAATATTACGCGAATGGGTTAAAATGATTCCCATGGTTACCGAAACTGTGTGTTATTATGCTCTTGAAAACAATATGTCAATATTTGCAAGATAGAATAAATAGGTTTAATTCATTTAAATATGGTATAACTTTCATTAATGTCTAGCTACTTATGGTGGAGCTGGCAACAAAATGGTTTTCACCAAGAAAGGGTGTCAAGTCATATGTCTTAGCAGAACTTAACTAGTTTAAAGAAAGGAAAGATAACTATTACACCCGAAGGATGGATGCCGAAGTGCTTTGATGCTGCTCTAATGAAAGTTCGAATATGGGGCAACTGAAACGTCGATTTCAGACGCGTTACAGAAACATCCTAATAAGCCTTGCAATAACGCCTCAGGTTGAATATTGACCAGCACGTTATCAACACGACATCATGGTCAGTTGGGTGCAGAATTATTTTCATAGGTGAGCATTTGTTACAATGTAAGCTAATACATTTTTCGAGCCATTCCAAAAACTGTTCATTTATAAGTTAAACGCCTTTCATACTGGTGTTACGCATTCATACAATATGTGTGTGTGTTCAGTACTCAAGAAACATAAATGGCATTTACACCAAAATAACAAATATCTGCTGTAATACGTGATATCAGGCTGTGTACACCCTATAACATAGTTTGAAAATATATAGGGTGCAACTACAAATAAATCAAATTACGGATTTGTTGGTAAATTGATTTTACAATTTATTCCATAACTTGCTTGGAGACATTAATTAAATCCCTTGATATTTGTCAAGCATATAAAAGGACTCCTGCACGTTCAGATGCGTCAATATATCACATGTTCAGATGTCATAATTATGCTCCGTTATCTAACCACATACATCTCTGACTTTCATTTTGTGATATTGCGTTATGAACTAGCCATATTTGCATATATATGTCAAACAGGAAAGAAGGATGCGTGCATCTAAAGACGTTTTATTAAGAAAGCACTGTGGCTGTTTTCCTGTTCGAGATATGTTGCTTTCTGCTGAGTTGGCTGCAAATCAACATTGTAGCAGTTGTCTTGTCCGGGTACTGCGGTCGTCTCATGAGTTGGCTGCAAACCTGCATTGTGGCCCTTGTTCTGTCCGAAAACTGCTTTTTCCTGTTGAGTTGGCTGCAAAACTGCACTGTGGTGGCTGTCCTGTCCGGGAACTGCGGCCTTCTGGTGGATTGGCTGCACATCTGCATTGTGGCTGTTGTTCTGTCCGGGTAATGTGGGATTTTGATGATATGGCTGCAAACCTGCATCGTGACTGTTGTTGGCTGTTCTCCAGTGCGGGTAATGTGGCATTCTGATGAGATGGGTTGACTGCACACATGCTTTTTGGCTGTTGTCCTGTCTGGATAGAGTGGCATTCTACTGAGATGGCTCCAAACCTGCATTGTGACTGCTGTTCTGTCCGGGAACTGCGGTTTATGCTTACCGCCATATGCATGCCATCTTCGGTAGCTAGCATATTTCACTACCGCTCATGAACAGTTCAGATTCAGAATTAAAACCATTCTGCATTGTAATTTTTATAAAATTGTTAAAAGTTACGAAATGCCACTTTCATGCAAATGAATGTGTAATAGTGATTTACAGTTATATCTACACATTTAACGCAACATTTTTATACGAAAAGAGCATGAAAGGAGACATTATACCTGACGTCAACACGATACACAAAAAATATTACACTGACTGTCTCGGTTTGATTGAGACTGGTAGTGAACAATGCTTGATAACGTTACGACCTATAGTTCTGGGTTGAGCAGAACACAATATTCAACATGTCAATAGTACGAAAGTGTGAAACATCCCGATAATGGCATGAATGTGACGATGAACATGGAACCTTCAATCTGGTATGTTCATACCATTCTGTGGTCCCAGTTTCTAACAAAATGCTTTTCCTTAAACGAGAAAACAATGGGTGAAATAAATAAAAAAGGATTTAGTTGGAAGCAGAGGTTATGAAGCCCGCGTATCACAAGTAACAGCCAAAAGATTAAATTAAAAGGCAGATAACATATCCTAAGGATGATTACAATACTCAAATCCCCTAAAACGACCGCATATCACCCCACGACTACACATGCCAAAATTCCTAAGCACCTACTTAAGAATAAGTCAATAATATTTTCATTCTTTTGTCACTTAAAGAAGTCACGATTGATTGGAGATACGGTTGAACCGCAAAATGACGAGTTTTAATTCGTCTGCTCTGATCGCATGATCAAATTTAAAGGCAGACAAATAAGTGCAACGACTTAAAATTTGAAGAAAAAAAAATATTTGTTTAAAATAAATTACATTCTATCTATGAAATGTTATATATTTTTGTCTTAAGATATGAGCTATACGATTTAGGATCAAGATATATATACATAAAATGTGCCGTGTTCTTTAAAATCATGTCCTACCCAACACATCTTCAGATTAAATGTGTGCTTTAGGTTGACTGTGGTCCATGAATGCTACATTTCCTGTTCGACTCGTATGTACTTTTACATGAAAAAGTAGCATGAACATACACCGCAATTGATCAAGAACTTCTCCAAAGTGTTTGCCCAACCAAAACAGATTTATTCCGTAATTTTCAAAAACATTTCCTCCACGTGGAAATCAGGAGGTTCATAGTATTGATACATTAATAGTGGTACATGCACTTGGATGTGCGATAAAACTAACTTTGTGTGGATATTTGTGACGTTTAGGAATTTAGTACACAGCAGAGACTTTATTTTGCTTATTATTTATGGAAACTTTCATAGTCTCCATAACGGACACATACTGGGAAACAGTGTCCTTCTCTAGCAATGGTTTGGTTAGATAAGCAGACGGGCTCGTTAGCTTGAAGCATTCAACATTGATATAATGTAATCGTCAGACAACGTCGATATTGTAAGAGGCTTTGTCTGCATGAACTAGAACAAATACTCATGAATACTAATGAATACTGAACTATTATTTTGATCATATAAATGTGTTACTAATATTCAATAGGGAGGCATGAATGGAAGTTACGTCATTTTCAACACATGCAAGGTTATATATGACGGTCGATTTGTTTTTGTGGTGGAGGCAGACCACCCACCTTTCCTGGGTAGAACCAGTACTGTACAACTCCCGCCATCCGTAATAATCGACACTTCCCCACTTATAAAAATCGAGCTCCCAGTGGGAGTCGAAACCGCAGCTGTGAGAGGCGAAGGTTTACAACGCAACGTCATTAACCATTCGGCCACGGAGACGCTTACGCGTCTCAATGGGGAGGATATACGTTCAGATGTATTAATACTAATCGACAGACTAACTTATACAAGAGTATCTTTGTGTTATATTGCCTATTATTGATATGATGTCTAGTTTATTAGAGGATATATCATGGCTGGGATGTCTTTATTTACACTGTATAGTTTATTGGGATGACTGTAGGGTAATTCACCCTAGTACCTAGTTTAAACCCCCAGCGGCCTTTCTTACAAGGCGGTTGTCCTATTGTTGATCCTTTTATGTTTTTGATGTCATATTCTTTGGCTTTTATCTATCTTTTTAATTTGTGTTTGTTTCTATGCGTGTTTTTGGTTGACTGTGGTCCTTGAATGCTATAGTTCCTGTTCGAATTTTATCTCTATTTTAGGAGAATATACTGAAATGTTTTATTGAGCATAACATCCGAATTTACATCAGTACCTTTATGTGTTAATGTTCAAAATGTTTAAATGTAACAGAGATACAATGACATTTAATGTATATCATATTTAATGCATGTATAGTAACATTAAGGGGAAGAATTTAAATAAGTTTCCAATTTTTGTTTTTCAACTCCTGTTCACGTAAACTATGATATGTAGTACTCTACATTTTTTGAAAAGGTATGTTAAGTGTGAGTTTACACACGTCAGTATAATGTTACCACGTAACATACATATGTATTAAATGTTTTTTATACTTTACACAACCGTTCACCGTTTAGTTTGTGAGTAACTGTTTAACTGATATTTTACAATTTGAGACAGACAGTTCAGTCGGCGGCATGATGTCATTTAAGCATGATATATATATGTACATGTATTTTACCACTTTCTAACATGCATGTGATTTTTTCTAAGATTGTTGTATATTTCATAGTTAAATGTATACCCTGATGTTAAAATGTTATGTCTGTTTTCATGGAGAGCAAGTATCTTACTTTATTTATCAGCATTGTATCTTTGGAGGGAGAGTATGAACATATAGGTATAATTGAGATGCGGTTTTAACATATGTTTGTTATAAAAATACGCAAAGTGTGAATGAATGATTGAATCTGTATTTGTTGTGATGCCTGCGTAGCAAGGCAGAAACGTAGGGATGACTATCCGTCGACTGTCGTATGTCGTCCGTCGTTCGTCATCGTCCGTCTTCCGACATCTGTCACACCTTAATCTGCAACTTAACATTGGCCATAACTTGAAAAGTATTTGACCTACGTTCATGAACACGCATCCTCTTCTTAATCCAAGGAATGCTGTTATACATGTCCAATAACTCTAACTTTCATTTTGACAAAGTTATGCCCATTTCATAAAACTTTAAACTGCAACCTAACCAAGTTCATAACTGGTTGTAACTTAGGAAATATTTAACCTATGTTCATGAAACTTCACACACATATTCATCTTAACATACAGAATATTGTTACCCATGGCCAACAACTCTGACTTTCATTTCAGCAGAGGTATTCCCCTTTTTTATAAGACTTTAACCGGCGACCTAACCAAGCTCATACCTGGCCATAACTTGTTCATGAAACTTTATTCACGTATTCATCTTAAGAGAAGGAAGGTCGCTACAAATGTCTAGTAACTCTGACTTTCATTTTGACAGAGTTATGCCTATTTCATAAAACGTTAACTTTCAACCTAACCTAGCTCATAACTTGGAAACTTTAACACTTTAAAAACAAAAGCTCCATAATTCATGAAGAATTGTCTTCAAAATTTATAGTTAGATTATACTTGCTGAAATAAGTACACGGCAGGCGACAAAAGTGTTCCGTGGAACACCATTCCAGTTCTATATATGGGACAGTTTGCGAGCCAAATGTGTGTGATTCACAGAACTAAAGTTTATTTTAGTGAAGGAATGTTGTGGAACTTGTGACTGATCTCCGAATATAGATTATTTTGCATTGTGTTGAATGAGATAAATTTCCGAGAACAGAAGAGCTATATTTATCCAGTGAACATCAGCAAAATTGTCACGCAATTTCATTCTGATAAGTTACATAAATATTGTTATCAATAGAACATCAAGTAAGTAGGGAAGTATAGAATGGTCAACCAATCAAAGCAGTCTAACAACTGGTCGTCCAGTAATCAATAGATTAATATAATACGTATATCCAATCTCGTTACTTGGATTGTATAATCAATATATAACCAACGACTTAAGGGAGCATCTTGAAAGCTTAATACATTGGAAGAAGTGGGATATATACGCTCCAAAATGTCCATCGAGTGACGGAAGACAACTCCAATGCGATATTCTTTTCATCTCCACTTGTTGTACTTTATACATATTTACATACTTTTCAACCTTCCTTTTTATAAAATGTCATTCAATGTAGTCTTATGACTGGTAGTGAATGGTAAAAGTTGGGAGCCTCAATTGCTAGTTTACCAGCGTGTAACAACGACAGATAATCTGCAATAGAAATTAGCAATGCACTTCATCGGTGTCAGGGTAGGATTTGCTCTTTCTGCGCCTTCATCAACCAGCATGCCACCTAGATTTTCCACAACAACAACTATGGGCAACATTTCATGTAAGTCAAGACTTCAACATTATATAATATGTGCATTATCATATATTTATGTTCGAGGTACGTCCGTTCTTGCATTTACAGTACTGTTGCCTACAGCATCAGTAAGCAGTAGAGCTACTTATTAGAGAAATACATGAACTGGCATTAGAAGGCCAGAGTATAAAAGTAGATATAAAAATCGAACAGGACAAGTAGCATTCAAGGACGACAGTCAGTCACAAACACAATAAGTAAGTTACAATCAAAAACATATTGAAACTTTCGACGAGAAAATGAAATCAAAGTTAGAATGCGTCTCCTTTGACTGCTATCGACTTTCCGACAGCGTAATAATAACTTGGCGGCATCATTTATGACATGGTCACAGATTTATTATGATCATATAGTCCAAGTTTAAGTATTATGAGACACTTCATTTGTTACACTTTATTTAACTGTTTTATGACGCCCATTGCTAATATAATGTCTTGAGCCGTTTTTTCACCACAGTATAATGTAAACATAATAGTCGTGCTGAAATAAAGTGATAGTATTGTGTACCCTTTTGCGTTTTTGATTTCATATCTTGCCTTTTATTTATCCTTATAGGTGTTGTGTGTTTATGTGTGTGTTTGTGGTTGACTGTCGTCATCAAATGCTACTTTTCCTATTCGATGTTTATATCTACTTTTATAATCTGACCTGATCTGTTTACAAGAAAGATCAACATTGAAACAGTTAAATTAAATTTAAAAGCAATAAGATATGTGCAGCGCAACCTTTGATATTGAGGCTAGAAGAAAAAGATATTCCCTATTAAGATTCACGTGCACAGCACAAAATACGAGAGATGTTATAACGTAACACTTTCATTTTGTATCTGTTTCGAATATATTGACATTCTCGTCAAATATGTTTATTTTAATGGCCAGTCTAATGATTCCTTCGATATAAAAATTATGACATGAACTTGTATGTGCTTCCTAATTTTGCTGCATCCGTATTTTTGAATAACGGTAGAGAATGATGTTTTGAAGCAAAAATCTTCAAATATAAAAATAACTGAAATACAATTTTAAAAAAAATGCTTTTAAATTGTCGTTTAAGGTTATATTAGTCTAATATGCCCATGTCTGAAGTCAAACATTTGGAATATGCATTTTGCTGCTATTCGTCGGTTTTCAAGATTTCAACGAAAATTAACATGAAATTTGATTTTGAAAATGACTGAATCTTTGAAAACTTTTAGTTCGAAACATCAGCTGCACGCTTTGTTATGATTCCCTCTTCTATAAAAAATAATTTTCATTAATTTTTTTATAGCAAAAGAAAAAAAATATATATCTTAAGATTTGCAAATAATGATGAAAACAAAAAAGATTATGACTAAAGATATCTTTATATGGTATGTGATAATACAGCAAAAATAAAAATAAATCGTAAAAAATATGAATCAAATGCTTATTTTGGTTAATTTATAAAGTCATATTTTTGTCTTAAAATAAAACATATACGATCACATTCAAATTGCGAACACAGTTTTAAACAATTATGCTATGCATTTTGTGGAATTTTTGGTTTAAGGTAAAACTCTACGGCAATAGAAACATATAGGCTTAACATTTGAAAATAGCATGCACCTAATTCAAAATGTAATTTAAAACGAACCGCGTGAAATTGGAGTTTATTTTTAAATGTATATGTTCAAAATGACAGTTTCACATAATTAAATCACGCATGTTTTATGATAATCACTTCCGCTGATAAATATCATCTTAAACGAAAGTGTTACGTTATAAGTTGAACACCTCGTAGTACGTTTAATAGAAAAGTATAACAATTATAGCAGATAATGTAAATGTGCAAATGAATTATTACTTTTTGTTTGCTTTTGGATGATAAAAGAGCCTCAGCGATATTTCATTATATCACTAATTAATGTATTTATACTGTTTAACATACATATATAATTGAATTGGTTCTGGGTAATATGAGAATTCTGTTTTTCACACCGTACTGTTTTAGTATACAAAAGCGTCCAAAGAGACAAGGCTATGTATAATTAATTGTATACGACTTCGTCTGAAAACATTAATAATTCGATATCACTGTTTTGTTCCAATCATAATCAATAACCAGTTCGCAAAAGAGAAATATACATATATCTTTCATAATTCATAGTATAACCAGTCGTTTAAATAGACCACAGATGATGCGAACAACTCATTTAATATATTCTTGGTTTTAATCGGAGGTTGGTACCGATTTTAACATTAAAAAGCGAGAATGGGTATTTTTAAACAAGTGTGTATATTTAGTTTTTGTTTCTTTATTTGGTAAATACGCAAAACATTGTATTTACTTCAGTTATTATTTTTAAAACAATGTTTTCAGATTTGTTTAAACTACAGACTGAAACCCAGGTTAATATTACGTCTACTGTAATATCTACCGATGTTACATTAGGATGATTGTGAGTTTCCAGATACAAGATAATTACGGAATCGTGGCAATACATAAACAGTGGTCGTCACACAGGATGTCTTGAAGACATTAAATTATATCGTATTAACTGAAGTATCTAATAAAAGACTCAAGAAAACATGGAAGGGTTCTCGATATGATCCAGATTAATAGCTGACCGTGTCATAAACAGCACCAAGTAGTTGGTAGGCTGAAGGGAAAATCGATGGCGACAGATAAACTGATAAGTATATCAATGACGGCGAAAGAATTCGGGCAAATTATTTTATTAAATTAGTAAGGCAAGCAAAGCGGTTATTAGTTATGTTTTAAATTAGTAAGGCAAGTAAAGCGGTTATTAGTTATGTTTTGACTACTCATGATTTCTGTTTTGATAAGTAGGTATAAATCAATATGTAAGGGAAGTTGTACGGATTTATAACATGTTAACGGTAAGCAACATACTTGATTATATCCAGTGCTGTCTATATTTATCAAATTATGTATGGTGACTTTAATATATAAATCAACAAAACAACAAGAACAAAAACAACAAAAACAACAAAACTAACATCAACAAAATTACTTGTGCAACGCTATTAACTGTTTCTTGTTGAACTCCAGTAAAGCCAAGTTTAGTATGCCTGTGTTTTGATATACATTTCAATAAAGCATATTTGGTTACCATTAGAAAAGTATGCTTATATATTTCAATAACCGATGGCATTGACTCTATAACACATGTTTAGATTTCGCTTTTTGTCACACTCGTTTGAATTTATCACGCTAAAAGACGAACATTACTTTAAAGGAATATTTAGTATTTATTAGCCATTAAAATTATTAAACACATATCAATTTTAGTTTTAAGCTGCCTACATATAAATAAATAAAAGGAATTGATAATTATAGTTTTCTAATTTGTCTTTATTATTCTGCTATAGGTTTAAATATAATATTGATGCAAGATAGTCAACAATTAGTAATACGCAAAAACACTTGCTTTAACAAATTCAAATTATTAATAATAATAATTTTAAATACGCAAGTTATGTAGAAAAAGTAAAATGTTTATAAAAAAACAAATGGTTACGTTTTATTTATTTGAGAACTACTTAATTAATTAAAAGTAATGACACTCTTTCATTTTGCCTTATAGTCATGATATAGTCATGTTTCGTTATTTGACAACACTTGCAACATCCGGGTACAGTATAACTTGTTTTCCCCAATTACTTCAACATAGTGCTTGGTATTTTGCTATCTTTGCTAAGGCAATGACGTCAATGTACACATATTTAGGTGAATTTGAAAATATGTGTTAAAGATTAGGAGGTTTAAACTAATCCACATACATACACACACAAGCTTACCATAAACACAGTCAATTTCTGTAATAATTGTTTATACAATAATATTGGTGTAATGTGGTCGCCTTGAACCATTAACGGAAATCCGGTTTCTAGATTCAAAGCTGGACTGGCGTAAGAATACCACTTCTTGTATAAACATTCACCACAAAATCAAGTTATGAAACAATGTAACCAAAGTTTAAATCAAACTGGGAAAATGTTGTTCTCTCTTTCTCTAGAACTTATCGGTTATAAATTCCTCGTTAGTGTCCGTACATAATCAACGAGAATATAATGTCGCTCTACAGTAGGTATAGCACACTGTCAGGTAAAAAATATTAAGACATTCTCATTTGTGGCTGTGAGCACAGCAAATGTCACTCTACACATTTACAAAAAGTGGGTGTATAACGCGGATAAATTATAATTTTTCTCATTAGTGTCTACGTGCACTAAGTATTTCACTCTACACATTTACCAAACGTTGAAAAAATACGTCCATCTGGCCGTTCCCTTGGATACATATTGGATGTAAATATTGGCGATAGTGATGGGTCACACATACACTCTGACATCCATTTCTTGCCATGTGTTGACACCAAGAGCTTATTCCCACGTAGTTAGAGTGTAGGCATTGAATGTATCGGGTGATACGATAATACATTCCGATTTTCTTCATAAGTAGATGAAGGGTGAAGACCACTGCGTAAATCCAATCATGGGATCAGAAGGATAGATGAATCACATTTAATAAGATTTGGAATCACTATTCATAAATCCACGCAAAAATCCAGAAGATTAAAGACAAATTGATGAAGTCAAAAAGGAACTTTTATTGGAATTCCACAAATAGTTTGAAACTCTATTAAAATATATCCATGTGTAAATGTATGATAGTTGATCTTTGGTAACGGCCGAACACGACACTGACGAAATATTGTAGTCTCGGTTTGATTGAGACTGTTCATGAACGGTAGTGAAATATTTTAGCTACCGCTCACGCCCTCTAGCCCCGGGTTGAGCAGAACTCAATATTCATAAAATCAATAGTACTAATTGTTAACCATCCCGTAGATGGCATGCATATGGCGGTGGACATAGAGATATTTGCTTCCCCCATGTCCAGCGGCGTATGGTCAAAGTATCTAACAAAAGACTATGCTCCGAAGAGCAAAATAAACTAAATGGAATTTAGTTGGGAGCAGCGGTTATGAAGTCTGCGTATCACAAGTAACAGCCAAAGGACTAAATTAAAAAGCAGACAACATATCCTATGAGTGGTTAAACAATACCCAGATCTTTTTATCGGCCGAAGTAGTGGAACCACCAAATCGAAAATTAAGTAAGAAAACAAAAGCAATTGAAAATGTTCCACCGATAACTAAATAAATGTATCGGACTCAGCGATCTCCAAAGATCGAATGAATACCAGTCCTGACTGCAAGCGCGGGGAGACGTTTTACTGCAGCCACATATATTCACATGTAAATCCAAAAGATGAATGACAACTTGAAACTGTTGATTTTGTCATTGCATTGAAATTTCGCAAATTTATTCTTGTAAACGATTGAAACTCTAATAAAAAGTAAAATCAATATTCATAAATCCACGTGTAAATCCAGAATATGAATGACAACTTTCTGAAACCAACAGGAAACTGTTGATTGTTTCACTGTATTGAAATTTCACAAATTTATCCTTGAAATAGATTGAAACTCTAATAAAACTTGAAATCAATATTCCTAAATCCACGTGCAAAGCCAAAAGATAAATGACAACTTGATGATATCAACAAGAAATGAAACCAACCGGAAAATGGTGATATAATGTGACATTTCACAAATTTATTCTTGAATTTCGTTTAAATTCTCAGAGATACATCATTCAATATATCCAAAATCAAATAAATATACACCTAATCCAAATGAATACGCCACAGATCATAGAAATGTATTTTCACCACAGTGTTTTACTTTCTTGTGCCTCAAGTTTGCTCCGAGCAGTATATTTTTCCATAGGTGCTCATTATACTGAATGAGGGTCTGTCAGATTGGCTGACTTTGTATACAAACAAGATGCCCTTGATTATTTATGACTCTTACAACATCCTTTCCGGTTCTGTATAGAAAAAAAGTCCCTATAGAAAGTAGCACATCAGGAATTAGGCGTGCTACATCAGTTGAATATTTCTGAATAGAGTTTCCTGTTTACCACATGTCCATTGACAACACAGTCAGTTTGTTGGTCAACTGTTTCACTTTGCAAATTTCGTTTTTCTCAAAGTAATGTTTTCAAAAATGTAAATGTGAAAACCTTGACTTTTCTGATACATATTGTTCACTTCTTTCTTAATACAGCTTCATAATTTTTAACAGAAAGACAAACACATAGAAATGTTATTCTACTGGTGATGAAAATGCACTAATGAATTCTTACAGCGGCCAACATAACATGAAAATGCTATACAGCTGATGACACTGTCATTGTGCATACATATATACACTGGACATATTACACAAACTATAGCCCTAATGACAATAACTTCACAAAGAACAGAATATCTCCCCAATACTAAAACTTCAAACTGACAATTCTGTTTGCACAAAACCATCCCTGATGAATGGCAATAAAGTGTCCATATAATTTGTCTTGGTAATCTAAACATAATAATAATAAACATCAATGTTATAATACTTTATCATGTTTATTCACCAAGATTATATCAGAAAAGTCCTTATTTTGAGCCTATATACTAGGCAATATTGTCGCGCTACTATTCATTTTTTTACAATGGAACCGCAACAAAACATCTAACAGTTTTGACGATTACAGTCGGAACTCCAGACAAATATGTGTATGCTTCCTTCAAGGATAGTTCAACAGGTGTCATCTCAAACTGACCTGACAAATGTCCACCATTTGCAGTCATCTCTTTACCAAAGACAATTATCACACACAAACACTTTCAAACAAAATTATTACACTTCCGTAATTATGTTCATCACAGAAAAAAAATCATATGTGAAAACAGAATACTCTCAGAAGATGTGACCCCTTCGATCTAGTCTCTGATGAACACAACAGTTTGAAATAATAATAATAAACAAAAAACACATACTTATAAAACATACATTTGTGATTTTCATATGGCAGTATCCAGAGTTCATCAAAATCGAATGTTCACGTTAATATAATCTACTAGATTTTCAATATGGTCCGTTTTTCTTTCCATTTGTGTATAGTTTCGAGGACTATATTATCAGAAATAATCGCATTTGAATCTTTCAAGTTCCATTATTTTACCTCGAATCCGCGCAGCAATCCAATGTCCAATGTTTGACAAATTCCAAAATTTATTCAGGCTGAATTTCGTAAAACACACAGATGATGTTTAAGTTAATGAAAGCTGATCTTCGAAGGCGGTCTTAAAGTCACTAATCCCACCCATGGTTCTCAACCTTCACGCTTCAACGGCCTTAATTTGGACCATGTATGCAGCAACAACAGTTAGTTTCAACGAAATTGCAAGCTTCAACGACATTAATTTGATACAAAGAAGATAGTTTCAGCATGCACGCTTCAGCGACCTTAATTTGGACCATGTGAGCAACAACAACAGTTAGTTTCAACGAAATTGTAAGCTTCAACGACATTAATTTGGTAAAAAGAAGATAGTTAAATCATCGACAAAATAAGTATTGAACATAAGTGGATGATTATACAAAAGCCTCAAATAAAAGATGTTACAGTATAATTGATTCAATGTGGAACAATTACCTAGAACTGATCAAAACACTCACTGATATTTGCTTAGATGTTGGAAAAATGAAACTGCACAATGAATGACTTCTATTAGAAACAAAGGACCGCACATGTTAAATTCTGCATTCTGATCAATATATGAAATTATGGAAACTTCGTAATTAACAGAAAGTGAAAACTAGCTTATAAAACTAATAATGAGCTAGACTATTGTAAACTTATAATAACTAGCACAACTAACAAAACTAACAATTACTATCAAAAAAAAGAAAGATATAACAATCGGACAGGGAAAGTAGCATTCAATGACGACAGTTAACCAGAAAACACAAAAACAAACACGCAATCAGACAAACGAGAAGGCAAAAGTAATAAAAAATGCAAACGACATCACAAACACAAAAGGGTTGACAATAGGGCTTCCGCCTTGGAATTGCCAGTGGCCAAAAAGGCCACTGGGGGTTTAAACCAGGTTCTAGGGCGCACCAAACCTCACACTTACCCTATTTCATCCCAACTAAACGGGACAGTGTAAATAAAGAAATCCACGCCATGAAATATTCTATAACCAAAACAAACAAACTAATAATAATTAGCACATCTAACAAACCTAACAATAACTATCAAAACTAACTAATAATAATTATCTATAAAACTACATACTCATAGATACTAATAGAAATCTAACTACATGTATTAATTCATTCTTTTCCACAATTACACTAAGTTCCAACCAAAAATCATAACCAAACATGTAATTGTTTGGATATGTCGAAATATTGTTCAACAAGTAGAAGAACCAACGGTCTTAATCTTGGACAATACGTCAAATAGCAAACATTCCAACATTTGAACAATCAACACCACCAGGCCAAATTATTAGGCTCTATAGATAATGTTCTAATTTCCAAAAATGAGTATATATTTTTGACTGCAGGATTTGACTGTATATCATACTAAAGGAATGGACAACACTATATATTGTTATCATACTTGATCCGTTATTATGATAAGACAGCAATTATTTGACCGGTTGTATTAAGTACTCAAAACAATAATAATTACTCCGAATAAAAATAATTACACTCTACATTCTAACACAATTCTTTATACCCACTTAAAAGCATGAAAAAGAGTATGAGAGTGGACCTTTGGAAACGGCCGAACACAACCCATACGAAATATTGCTGTCTGGGTTTGATTGAGACTGTTCATGAACGGTAGTGAAACAGTGACTTCAAAATATGGTAACAATATGCTCAAACTATGTCCGTCGAGTGACGGAAGGCAACTCCAATGCAGTACTACTTTCATCACTACTTCTTGTAATTGATATATATATTTACCTTTCTTTTTATAACATGTCATTCAATGTAGTGTTATGACTGGGAGTTAATGGTAAAAAATGGAAGCCTCAGTTGCTAGTTTTCCAGCGTGTAACAACGAGAGATAATCTGCAATAGAAATTAGCCATGTACTTCATCGGTGTCATGGTAGGATTGGTTCTTTCTGTGCCTTCATCAACCAACACACCACCTGGGTTTTCCACAACAAGAACTATGGGCAGACTTTCATGTTTGTTAAGACTTCAACATTATATAATATGTGCATTAACATATTTTTATTTTCGAGGTACGTCCGTTCTTGCATTTACAGTACTGTTGCCTACAGCATCAGTAAGCAGTAGAGCTACTTATTAGAGAGAAATACATCAACTGGCACTAGTAGGCAAAGAGTATAAAGGTAGATATAAAAATCGAACAGGACAAGTAGCATTCAAGGACGACAGTCAACCACAAACACAATAAGTTAGTTACAACCAAAAACATATTAAAACTTTCGACCAGAAAATGAAATCAATGTTAGAATGCGTCTCCTTTGACTGCTGTCGACTTTCCGACAGCGTAATAATAACTTGGCATCATTTATGACATGGTCACAGATTTATTATGATCATATCATCCAATATTTAGTATTATGAGACACTTCATTTGTTACACTTTATTTCATTATTTCTTTTCGCCTATTACTCAGTAATATAATGTTATGAGATGTCTTGAGCCGTTTTTTTCAAAACACTATAATACAAGTAAACAGAATAGTCGTGCTAAAATAAAGTCATACTATTGTGTTTGTGAAGTCATATCTTGCCTTTTATTCATCTTTTTAGTTTTTTTTTTTTTCTGTTTTTGTTTGTGGTTAACTGTCGTCATTGAATGCTATACTTAGTTGCAAAAAAAAGTGTAAACAGCCCAGTTGAAAGTGTGCATTGAGATTTTTTTAGAATTAATTGTGTAAATTCCAAAATTAATATATCATGTTTCGGTACCAAATTTTGTATCATTAAATTTCCAATATCATGTTGTCATTTGCTTTTCAATAGGATGAATCAATAAAGGACTGTCGCTTGATAAAGGAGATAGGGGTGTAAAGTAACATTTCAAACTGTACACTTTCTTTTGCAACTGAGTATACTTTTCCTGCTCGATTTTTATATCTACTTTTATAATCTAACCTTATCTGTTTACAAGAAAGATCAACATTAAAACAGTTAATTTGAAAGCAATAAGAGCGCAGCCTTTGTTATTGAGGTCAGAATAAAAGGAATTCCGATATTAAGATTCACATCACAACATAGTTCGTTTAATAGAAAGTATAGCCGACAGTATAACAATTATAGCAGATAATGTAAATGTGCAAATTAATTATTACTATTTTGTTTTGCGTTTTGATGATAAAAGAGCCTCAGCGATATTTAATTATAACGCTAATTAATGTATTTACACTGTTTAACATACATATATAATTAATTGGTTCTTTGTAATATGAGAACTCTGTTTTTTTGTTTTTTTTTTCACTCAGTACTGTTTTGCTATACAGAAGCGTCCAAAGAGACAAGGCTATGTATAAATCATCTTATACGACTTCGTCTGAAAACATTAATATTTCGATATCACTGTTTTGTTCCATTTATTATCAATAACCTGATCGCAAAAGAGGAACATACATATATCTTTCATAATTCATAGTATAACCAGTCGTTTAAATAGACCACAAATGATGCGAACAACTCATTTATTTCTTAGTTTTAATCGGAGGCTGGTACCGATTTTAACATTGAAAAGCGAGAAAAGTGCAAATGAACTAATAATATGTGTATATGTTTTTCTTTTTCGTAAATAAGTAGATACATTTACATTTTTACGCAAACAAATGTCTTTCAAATATTTCAAATGTTTAACAGACATATATAATAAGTTGTTTTATCAAGTAACTGACCCGTATTCACTCCGCACAGCTGTGGTATACAGAAGCGCACAAAGAGACATGTCTAGAGTATACATATGTCTTTTACGACTTCATCGGAAAACATTTTACGTCGATATCATTATTTAGTTATTATAATCAATTATCTAATCTCTAAACAGGAACATGCATAATCCATAGTAAAACCAGTCGTTTAAATAGACCACAAGCGATGCGAACATCTCATATATTTCTCCGTTTTAATCGACAGCTGAAATCGATTTATACATTCAAAAGGCGAGATTGGATATATTCATCATCTTAAATTGATTGATGGTCGAATACATATCAGCCAGTTATTATATATTGACAATATATATATACTGAAATTAGCATTAAGGTAATTTCTTGCTTGACGAAACAGACACTTAATTTCTTCATCTTTGTCTATGATATTTTCTGTCGTGCCATTAATGGTTTATTTTCTTGTTGCTCTGGCTTCTGATAAGTCATTGAGTACTTTCAGTGTGGCTTTCTAATCTATTTTGTTTTTGTATTATATTTACACGAGCATATTTGTGTTTTACTTATATTGCCTATTGATGCTGCCTTGTTGGTTAGAGATTAGATCATGGCGGGGATTTCTTTATTTACACTGTCCTGTTTTCATGGGATGAAGTAGGGTAAGTGTGAGGTTTCCCTAGAACCGGTTTAAACCCCTAGTGGCCTACATTGTCACTGACCGTTCCAATGCGGTAGCCCTATTGTCAACCCTTTTGTGTTTGTGATGTCGTTTGCATTTTTTTATTGCTTTTGCCTTCTCGTTTGTCTGTTTGCGTGTTTGTTTTTGTGTTTTGTGGTTGACTGTCGTCCTTGAATGCTGCTTTCCCTGTCCGATATTTTCATCTTTCTTCGTCGGAAAACACCATAGGGTAACATATGTTAATAAAAGAAACAACGACCCACATCATAGTAAGCAGCATGAGCGCATCAACCAACGTAGATATATAAAATAGTATGAGAGTGGACCTTTGGAAAAGAAATGTAGCATTCAAGGACCACAGTCAACGAAGAATAAGCAAAGGAACAAACAAAACTAACAAAGATAAATAAAAGGCAAAAATTGACATCGCAAACAAAATATTTGACAATAGGGCAACCGCCTTGGAACGGTCAGTGGCAAAACATGCCACTTAGTTTAAACCAGGTTCTAGGGTGCACCAAAAGTTGAACAGAAACTGTAGCGTTCACAGAACGCAACCATCCGGTACCCTTATTCAAACGTCCTGAAATATTTCAAACATGTCAAGTGTGAATGCTAAGGAAAATGAAAAAGCAGTTCAGAAAATATGTCCATGGAAAGAGTCGACTATCAGAATAAATGACTGGCTATTTAGCAAGCTTATCCAGGCTAAAACTCTTTAAGAAATAAGATGATGGATGAAGATTCCAGTAACACATGCCGCCGTCAAAGCTCGAACAAACCCACGGTGCAGAAAATAAAATATTGAAAGCAATTTTGTCACATAACTTGAGGTGTGGGAGTGTAAAAAAAAGAAATATAAAAAGATTGGACGGGGAAAGTAGCATTCAAGGAGGACAGTCAACCACACAACACAGAAACAAACACGCAAACAGACAAACCAAACAAGAAGGGCAAAAGCAATAATAAATGCAAACGACATCACAAACACAAAAGGGTTGACAATAGGGCTACCGCCTTGGAACGGTCAGTGACAATGTAGGCCACTGGGGGTTTAAACCGGTTCTAGGGTGCACCAGACCTCACACTTACCCTACTGTCATACCATTAAAACAGGACAGTGTAAATAAAGAAATCCCCGCCATGATCTAATCTCTAACCAACAAGGCAGCATCAATAGGCAATATAAGTAAAAAACAAATTTGCTCGTGTAAATATAATACAACAAAACAATAGCCTAGAAAGCCACAGTGAAGGTACTCAGTGACTTGGCAGAAGCCAGAGCAGTAAGAGAATAAACCATTAAGGGCACGACAAGAAAGATCATAGACAAACATCAAACGCCACCGTCCCAATGGGCTTTAGGTAGACATTCTGTCCGGTCATCGTACAATTAAAGAGGAAAGCATAGTGGCGAACTGTAAAAGGGTCCAGCACCAAGCATGCAGTACGTTGCAAAATGATAGGGTCATAACCTCTTTTGATAAACTTTTTAACAAGTTTAACAAAGATAGTATGAAAGTGATCATGACCAATAATCTTACGAAGTTTATAAATCACATCAACATAGAAGTCAGGTTGTGATAGTCCTTGTCGCAGAAGAGTCCTTAAATTACATTTATATTTGAAAAGAAGATCAGGGCTACGATAATAAAATTTTGCAAAAGTTTTACGAAGTTTATGGTAACGGTAACCCTGATTGAGTAACTTTTTAGTTATACAAAGATTACGAATATTAAAGTCCTCAACTCGAGTACAAGCTCTAGAAAAACGAATAAGTTGAGACACATACACCCCATAAAATGTTGATCGGGGAACATCAAAGTCATGATATATTTATCATATTACACTAGTGAAACAAATATGCAAATGAATGCCGAATCATCGTTCTGTATTTTCCGTTCAGCTCCGAGCACATCGGAATTGCCTCGTCGATTTCCGTTAGCGTTAAAAGTACCAGATTATGGAAATCAGGAGATAGTGCCATTGTTCGGTGTCATACGGAGACGACGTTATATATAGGCCACTACAAGAATACATGTTGTTTATGAGACTTTGTTGTGATAAATAACATCTCACATTCATGCCTATTTAATACTGACTTTGTTAAAATTGATATGATGCTCGGCACAGCATCGCATCATATAAATGTGTCCAACTCGTTTAATAAGTCAATATTAAACAGGCACTCACGCACGTTCCTCTATGTATTCCATAAATAATATATTAAAATAGCCTAAACTTTAATGGCATCAAGTTCTATCATTTCTTATATTACACCTGGATCGTATTTCCTTTTCAAAACATACATCACGTTGTAGTAAAACAATAAGCAGCGATACATATATACTCAGCAAAAATAACGACTGACGAAGTCTGTTGCTAATGCGTTCCATTCGCGGAAAAGTGATGCTGCAAGGTCCTGACCACTTTGGATGCGGTCATCCTGAAGTACCCGACGTCCCAAATATGCTCGATATTTCGTCAGTTGTTACGTCAGAACCATGCGACCTCGCATTCTTGAGAGTATTACGTGTAACGGTGAACACATGAGATAATAGCGAGGTTTTGTATATTTGTCTGTGTATTTGAATGGAATTAGACTGCTAAATCTATGCTATTGTCGCTAATCTTTACATTTGTTAAGTTTTGTTAGTGTCGTTTTCAAACCTATGTTTTTAAACGGTGATGTATTTTTTAACTATTCGGTATATTTCGATGAAATTTTGTGTGAACATCAAATAAAGATGTTATTTATAGAAATCATGCTACAATTGTTAGTTCTTTTTTAGAGTCTCGGATTTTGTAGGAAAACAAAGTGGACATTTCTTTTTGCTGAGTATATTATTAAGATCAGAAGATAACTACATCAAATAGTGATACAAATAACAATGTGCCAGCCATTCGCGTATCGCGATACATGGCTTAGCTTTAAAGAAGGATAAAAATATCGGACAGGAAAAGTAGCATTCAAGGACGACAGTCAACCACAAAACACAAAAACAAACACGCAAACAGACAAACGAAAAGGCAAAAGTAATAAAAAATGCAAACGACATCACAAACACAAAAGGGTTGACAATAGGGCTACCGCCTTGGAACGGTCAGTGGCAAAGTAGGCCACTGGGGGTTTAAACCGGTTCTAGGGTGCAACAAACCTTACACTTACCCTACTGTCAATACCGTTTATACGAGTTTACCAATATGTTATTATAATGTTTACTGTACATTTAGCTGGATTCGTTTTTTTATTGAAAACTTATCCTCCTTTTATATTTAATTGATGTTTTCTTATTTAGTAAATACGCAAAAATTACTTTTTACTTCGGTCAATACTTTTAAAAAAATATTTTCAGATTTGTTTAAACTGCAGACTGAACGCCAGGTTATTGTTACGTCTACTACAATATCTATCGATGTTACATTAGGATAATTAATAGATACAAGATAATTATGGAATCGTGGCTCTACATAAACAGCGGTCGTCACACAGAATGTCTCAATCGTATTAACTGATGTATCTAATAAAAGACTCGAGAAAACATGGACGGGTTCTCGATGTGATCCAGATTAATAGTTGACCGTGTCATAAACGGCACCAAGTAGTCGGTAGGCTGAAGGGAAAATCGATGGCGACAGATGAATTGATTAGTATATCAATGACGGCGAACGAATTCGGGCAAATTAGTTTATTAAATTAGCAAGACAAGCACAGCGGTTATTTCTTACGTTTTGACTACTCATGATATCTGTTTTGATGAGTAGGTATAAATCAATATGTAAGGGAAGTTGTACGGGTTTATCACATGTAACGGTAAGCAACATACTTTATTACTTTTCGTTAGACGAAATATACCCAGTGCTGTCTATATTTATCAAATTATGTATGATGACTTTCATATATAAAAAAATCAACAAGAACAACAGGAACAACAACAAAAACAACAAAACTGACATCAACAAAATTACTTGTGCAACGCTATACACTATTTCTTTTTGTATATTAATCCCGTTAAGCCAGGTGAAGTATGCCTATGTTTTAATATACATTTCAATAAAGAATAGCTTAGTTACCATTATAGAAGTATGCTTATATATTTCAGAAATCGATGGCATTGACACTAGTATAAGGCATGTTTAGATTACGCCTTTTGTCACACTCGTCTGAATTCGTCACGCTGAAAGACGAACATGGGGTTAAAGGGATATTTAGTATTTATCAGCCATTACAATTATTAATCAAATATCATTTTCAATTTTAAACTGCATACATACAAATAAATAAAAGGTATTGATAATTATAGTTTTTAATTTGTCTTTATTATTCTGCTATAGGTTTAAATATAATATTGGTGCAAGATAATCAGATAAGATATCAAAGATTCTTTAGAATTGTTTCTGAATTACCAGTTAGCTAATAACCTACATGCGTTTAATAATACGCCAAAAATATAATGCTGTTAACTATTCAAATAATGATTAATAATAATTTTCAAATATGCAAGTTATGTAGAAATTCTAAAATGGTTATAATAAACAAATGGTTACGCATATCGGCAAGTCATGTTCTGATATAACGCATAAAATAATGTTTGACGTCATTAATATTTGCTTAAACCTAGTTTTTAATTTTATTTGTCTTATTCATTTGATTACTAGTTATTAATTAAAAGTATTGGCACTCTTTCATTTTGCCTTACAGTCACGATCTTTATTTGACAGTATTGCGAATAATACATACATTAAACTAATTCCCGTAAACGTATAAATACACGTTTTGAAACCAGTCAGATCTTTCATTTGGAAACCTTTGTTTTTATTAATGTGTTTACATTATATAGTATTGATTTTATTTGATGCTATATTAAATTGGGAACATTTAAACATGAGTAGCTGGAATATGTTTATGGTTTTAATCTTACAATTTATAAAGTTATTAAGATAGCAACAAACTGTTACATAGCAAATGTATGCATAGAACGTAACATTAATTACACATTGTTGTAAAAGGATATGAGAGTGGACCTTTGGAAACGGCCGAACACGATAAATACGAAATATTGCAGTCTTGGTTTGACTGAGACTGTTCATGAACGGTAGTAATCGTTATACTTAAAACATTAAAACCATAACTTACTTATAATCCGACTATTTTTTTAAATCAGTGATGAGTTGTTAGTCGTGTACTGGTTAAGTTATTCAAAGGGAAGTTTTGGAATTAGTGTGAAACGGGAAAAAATGGGTAGTCTAAGGGTAGTTTTCGTTTTCTTACAAATAACCCATCGAATGTTATTTTTCTCCAATATAATTAAAGATTGCATTTAATTATGTTTGTCAACAAATCTATACATGCTGAGCTCTGAAATCATGCGTTATCCGAAATAATGCGTGATAAACGGTGACCGTCGAAAACACAAAAACGTCGAAAACGTATGAAGTCGGGATAATTGTTGTTTGTTTCTATGCGCGCTTTTGGTTGACTGTGGTGAACTCTACATTTCCAGTTCGAATTTGATATCTACCTATACATATACTGTTCCTTTTTGCTTTTCTAGATATATTGAAGCACAATAAATAACTGTATTAATATCAAAATTGATTTGACATCGTTAAACTTAAGAGCTCCACCAGATGACAATCTGCTGAAACGTTCATTACACGTTATTAATAAATAATAACAACATTTCAATAATTACGTTCTCTGTGTCAAATATGGTGTGCAGTGTACGATCGATTAACCAGAGTTAATGATGAACGACGGTATAACTTGCTTAACATTTTGTTCACGTCGTTAAACAATTAATATCTTAATGCATGTCCATTTCACCTTAAACAGGAGTGTTTCAAATACGATTGATTTAGTTTCACATCCAGAAAAACAAATAAAAAAAAACAGATATGGAGAGAACTGTAACTAATGTTGTAATAACTTATAGTTTAATCCATTTGCATATGTTGCTATGAATATTGTGATGTTGAATTTATGTTTTGTAACATATCTGCAATAAAATATTATTAAACTAAAAATAAACAAACAGCCGTATAGCTAATCTTATTTGCTGATAGTAACGATGTATTTAATTGCATGACACTTCACGTGAATTTATATATATATATATGAGATCGAGATCATCATTTAAATACGTTGTAAATAGGATATGCTGCCTGTTTTTAATTTAGTATTTTGACTGTTACCTGTGATAGGCGGGCATACACTCTGCTCCCAACTCAATTCCATTTTGGTTATTTCGCCATTTGTTTTCTCATTTAGGGCAAAGCGTTTTGTTAGTAACTGGGACCATACACCGCTGGTCATGAAAAGTTGTGAAAATACCTCATTTAAGGTTCCATGTTCACCGTCATATGCATACCATCTTCAGGATGGTTTAATTTTCTATACTATTGACATTTTAAATATTGAGTGCTGATCAACGCGGGGCTAGAGGGTGTAAACGGAAGCAAGCACTACCGTTCATGAACAGTCTCAATCAAACCGAGACTGCAATATTTTTGCATTTATCGTGCTCGACGATTTCTATATTTCTCCTTTCCTACCTTTTTTAGTTTTACTAAGTATGTTTAAACGAGATATGAGGTGGATAAGGTGTGTTCAAACCGGATTATTGTCTTAAGTGTGATATTATCGATGGGTTGGTACAATTTGTATGACTTATTCTGCCGTACAAAACAAAAGCGATTGTACGGTGACCGGACTGGCTGTGGACCATATGATCATGATGACGCCTTCCTAAAGCCCAATGGGACGGTGGCGTTTGACGTTTGTCTATGATCTTTTTTGTCGTGCCCTTAATGGTTTATTCTCTTGTTGCTCTCATTGAGTACCTTTATTGTGGCTTTCTAGGCAAATGTTGTTTTGTATTATATATACACGAGCATATTTGTGTTTTACTTATATTGCCTATTGATGCTGCCTTGTTGGTTAAAGATTAGATCATGGCGGGGATTTCTTTATTTACACTTTCCTGTTTTAATGGGATGACAGTAGGGTAAGTGTGAGGTTTGTTGCACCCTAGAACCGGTTTAAACCCCCAGTGGGCTTTGTTGCCACTGACCGTTCCAATGCGGTAGCCCTATTGTCAACTATTTTGTGTTTGTGATGTCGTTTGCATTTTATTTATTAATTTTGTCTTCTCGTAGCATTCAAGGAGGACAGTCAACCACAAAACACAGTAACAAACACGCGAACAGACAAACAAGAAGGCAAAAGTAAGAATAAATGCAAACAACATCACAAACATAAAAGGGTTGACAATAGGGCTACCGCCTTGGAACGGTCAGTGGCAAAGTAGGCCACTGGGGGTTTAAACCGGTTCTAAGGTGCACCAAACCTCACACCCTGATTATGTATAGGATCGAGCATCTTAACATTTCTTTACCTTTGGACACATGTTGACATATTTTATTATATATGACCCTTGTTCATAAAGACGTTTTGGGCAACTTTTACGAACATTGTCATAA
The DNA here is from genome assembly GCA_037043455.1 of Cyrtodaria siliqua. Classification (NCBI taxonomy): domain Eukaryota; kingdom Metazoa; phylum Mollusca; class Bivalvia; order Adapedonta; family Hiatellidae; genus Cyrtodaria; species Cyrtodaria siliqua. The sequence goes on from JAWPHD010004667.1 coordinate 97,704, forward strand.
ACAACTGGTCAAACAGACTTTGTTTCAAAAATCGTCTCAATTACATGGATAACCCTTGGATGGGGATGTTCCCCGAGCAACTTCTTGTGAGGTGTATCTGTCTCAACTTAATCGTTTTCCTAGAGCTTGTCCTCGAGTTGAGGACTTTAATATTCGTAATCTTTGTATAACTAAAAAGTTGCTCAATCAGGGTTACCGTTACCATAAACTACGTAAAACCTTTGCAAAATTTAATTATCGTAACCCTGATCTTTTTTTCAAATATAAATGTAATTTAAGGACTCTTCTGCGACAAGGACTATCACAACCTGACTTCTATGGTGATGTGATTTATAAACTTCGTTAGATTCTTGGTCATGATCACTTTCATACTATCTTTGTTAAACTTGTTAAACAGTTTATCAAAAGAGGTTATGACCCTATCATTTTGCAACGTACTGCATGCTTGGTGGTGGACCCTTGTACAGTTCGCCATTATGTTTTCCTCTTTAATTGTACGATGACCGGACAGGCTGTGGACCCTATGATGACGCCTACCTAAAGCCCATTGGGACGGTGTCCATGATCTTTCTTGTCGTGCCCTTGATGGTGTATTCTCTTACTGCTCTGGCTTCTGCCAAGTCATTGAGTACCTTCATTGTGGCTTTCTAGGCTATTGTTTTTTTGTATTATATTTACACGAGCATATTTGTGTTTTACCTATATTGCCTATTGATGCTGCCTTGTTGGTTAGAGATTAAATCATGGCGGGGATTTCTTTATTTACACTGTCCTGTTTTAATGGGATGACAGTAGGGTAAGTGTGAGGTTTGGTGCACCCTAGAACCGGTTTAAAACCCCAGTGGCCTACTTTGCCACTGACCGTTCCAAGGCGGTAGCCCTATTGTCAACCCTTTTGTGTTTGTGATGTCGTTGACTTATATTATTACTTTTGCTTTCTTGTTTGTCTGTTTCCATGTTTGTTTCTGTGTTCTGTGGTTGAATGCCCTCCTTGAATGCTACTTTCCCTGTCCGATATTTTTATGTTTCTTTTGTATAACTGCTACAATGCAAGTTTGCAGCCAAATTATCAGAAGACCGCAGTACCCGGAAAGGACAACTGCCACAATGTAGGTGTGTTGCCAACTCAGCAGAAAAACGCAGTTCTCTCACAGGACAACAGCCACAGTGCTTTCTTAATAAATCGTAAATCACATTTAGACGCACGCAACTTTCTTTCCTGACATTTATAATGTAAATATGGGCAAGTTAATAACGCATTAGCACAACATGAAAGTCAGAGATGTATGTGCTTGAGATTACGGAGCATAATTATGACATCTGAACATGTGATGTATTGACGCATCAGAACGTGCAGGAATCATTTTTATATGCTTGACAAATATCAAAGTAATTAATTTATGTCTGCAAGCAAGTTATGAAATAAAATGTAAAATCAATTTACCAACAAAATCCATCATTTGATTTTATTTGTAGTTGCACCCTAAGCAAGTTATGAAATAAAATGTAAACTCAATTTACCAAAAAAATCCGTAATTTGATTTTATTTGTAGTTGCACACTATGCCCTAGTGTGTACAAAGCATGAAATCACTTCTTAATGCAGATATTTGTTATATTGGTGAAAATGCCATTTTTTTCTGTCAGTACTGAACATACACATATTTTATAAATGCGCAACACGTCAACTTATAAATGAACAGTTTTGGAATGGCTCGAAAAAGTAGTAGCTTATATTTCAATGTAGCAAATGCTCACTTATGAAAATAATTCTGCAACGTATTGGCCATGATGTCGTGTTGATCACATTCTGGTCAATATTCTTCCACTTGTTCTTAAGCGTTATTGTATGGCATATTATGATGTTTCTGTAATGCTTCTGCAATCGATGTTTCAGGATGCCCTAGATTCCAAAATCCATTAGAGCAGCATCAAGGCACTTCGGCATCCATTCGTGAGGTGTAATAAAGTTAACGTTCCTTTCTTTGAAATAGTTCAATGTCTGTTAAGACGAATGATTTGACGCATTTCTTGGTGGAAGACCATATTCTTGTCAGCTTCACCATGAGTAGCTAGGAATTAATGAAAGTTTCACCAGGTTTAGACTAACATTATTTATTTTTTCTTGCAAATATTGACATATTGTTTTCAAGAGCTTAATAACTAACTGTTTTGCCAACCATGGGAATCATGTTGACGATATCAGCTTAATATTAGATGTAATCAGTGTGTTCCGATTTTCAGTTTCATCTTCACTTAATAAAAGAGTAAATTAAAACCTTAGAATTTGTGCTATTAATATGTAGCTTTTGAAACCGCAGATCGACATTACGTCCTAATGAAGTGTAAACTTTGCTTTGTAATACTTGTTGGAGTGACTGTGTTCTGTGAAAGCTATACTTCCTGTTGGACTTATACGCTTTTATTTATCAAAACCTTAGAATTGTTTGGTTTGATACATGCTTTGTTTATGTTTATCTGAATATATTACAGACAACATGTCTGATGCGTTTTTTAGCTAACATAATATTACGTTTTGGTTATCAAATACATTTCTTTAAATACATGTTAATGACTTGTTCAATGACAAGGATATGAAAGAAACTGTTTGCCAGAGACTGATCATGCCTTCATTAATACGATGAGCACAATATACAACCGTCAATATATGTCTCGAAAGCATTTCACTAACAAACCATAAAACGATCGAAGACGGCTATAATATATCTCAACTATAACCTGGTAAATACTTCCATATAGTCCATGAGCAAGACAAATTTCGCTACCATCTTAGGTAGCAAATTCTTACTGGTACCATGGAGTACATTGTAGGTAAAGATAAAATCTATGATAGCAGTGCCAACAGTGTAGCTGTTTCCTGTTATTAGAGTTATTCCCCACTTTTAAATAAAAATCAGGTTTCTTTAAAAAAAAAAAAAAATCTGAAACCTTAACGTCTCATTAGTGAATTAATCAACACTATATAATATATGTAGAAACGGTCACTTGTAGACCACTGCAAACATACTATAAAATGTTCATTGGTCTTTAAATCTCCCGTCAATCTGCAAACCTTCCTCTGAAGCTCAGAATATCCACAAAAAATCAAAAATTGACCAGATTAAAAAAAAAAAAAATCCAGTTCTTTTTCAGCACCCCTCAAAAGGATCTCCATTTCACTGATAATTCAACTGTATTCCTACACATTTTCAAATTATCATATCTTCCTCGAAAATCACCCAGTGGCATCCAAACTTGGCATAAGTCATGAACATGTTCCAATCTTGTCACCTGAAGGCAGAAATAAGAGAATGATTGCACATTTCCAAGTTGACCTATAACTGAATTATTTTTTTGACATAAGCCTGAAAACTTTATCAAACAAAGTAACAATATTGACGAACATAAAATGACTTTGTCTCTTTCATTGTAGTTTCAAGTCCTTGTTTGCAGTACAGTGCGGACCTACGATGCCATTGCGTTCGGACGCTGTGGTTTCTATAGGACCCTATATATCATTTTACTTGGTGTTATCCGCGGACTTTTTTAACAAAATGGCATAAAACATGAAGCCGGTCACATTTGCTTGAAGTCAGTTTCGGACGACTTGAAAATGAACAGAACTGCCACGACATATCAACCGCTAAACTTGAATATCTTATATACTTGTTAAAGAAAATGTTTGTAACTTTTAAGTTTTTGTATTATATGATTGTTTTATCTTATCATTGTATCAAATTTACTGTTTATGTAATATTACCTATTTCAAGTGTCAAAATACATGCCCTTATATGGCAGTTTATTGGCTTCTTGAATAAATGCTTTATTATTCGAACAGTATATCATCTTTGACTTATCATTTCTGCTTCCAAAGAAACTTCATTGTTAGTAGATAAACTAACTTGTAATTGAAGTGGATGGCTAAGCTGGATTGATGAAATCCTAAACATTCCTCACCTAATATGGTTAGATTTTTACGCCAAAACGTAACGTCATCTTCATGACGTCATCTTCATGATGCCATCATTTATTATGTTATTCAGGGAGTAAATAGAGTTTGTCTTTCAAGGGGCTTAACTAGAAAAGAGATTATTACAGAACAGAGCTAGCTAGGAAGCAAGTTTACTATTTATAAAATGGAGTGTACTGAAACATAAAATATCACACTTTAAGAAGGGAGTCGACCAAAATAGATTTAAACCACTTTCAGGCATTGGTATAATGACACGCTGACAATGACCATTAAGAGACTGACTTATTAAAAACGTGTATGATAGTCTCCTAATTCAGGATAAAAAATCAACTGTGCTACTGTGTGGAGCTGTAGACAAGAATAGTCCAGCAACAATGATCTTGAGACCAGGCAAGGCTGCCAAAACGCCTATAGAGCAAGCACTTATAGATAGTGCTTAAGCTGAAAGTGATAAAAATGAACTGCGTGCATACCGTATCTTTCACCTTGGTAAGACTGCTGACATGTACTTTGAAACATACTCTGATCAGAGATCCTGGGATGGCACCTGTCAAGGGAAATTAAACTTTGACTTGGTGGTGCGAGAGACTGAAATGTTTTAAATGTGGGTTCGTTGGCAAAGAACATAAGCTTTTAGTAAGTTAGTAAGTAAGTAAGTAAGTAAGTAAGTAAGTAAGTAAGTAAGTCAGTAAGTAATTAAATAAATAAATAAATAAATATATAAGTAATAAAAAAAAGAAATGTATAATAAAAAAGATAATGGACTAATGCAACAATAACCGTAAAGTCGATACAAATGTCATACTTCGTTTACAGGTGACGGACGAACATAGAGAGGCCAGATTAGCGATGGAATCGATATTGAAGAGTGACATGCTGCTCAACTTGCTATCACGGGAAAACCAATGTCAAGAATGGCGGATGTTTTACATCTTACTAAAACAATGAGAAATAAAATTAAGAGGACTGAGTTTTTACAAAAGATGTTTCCTGGACATACTAAACGGAACCGAGCATACATTCAGAAACGCTTTGCAAAGGACGTATCTCACCGTGTACTAACTGAGTTTCAAAATGTACATCAGAGTATAGGCGACACAAATATTCCCTGTTTACAAAAAAATGTGAAGAATTTGAAGATGGCTATAATAGACTGCTACCAGGATAAATGTGGGAAAACTTGTAGAAAATATTCCATGGCGTGTGGGGGTAATCCACCAATCTCAACGTGGAGAAAACATTTTAAGTGCCGCAGCACGGTTAAATGACGGACGGGCAAATTCAGCAATAGAAAAAGTAAAGGCTGTTGGAGGGTCATTTCCCCAAAACACAAAAGTGTTACGGTCACTTAAGAAAATTCAGGACAAAAATACGTACAACAACCATCGACAAATTCTAAGCCGTAGTTTTTTACGGTGTAGAAAGCTTCCTACCGTAACTCTGACTTTCATTTTGGCATTTTCATAAAATTTACCTACAACCTAACCAAGCTCATAACTGGCCAGAACTTCAGAAGTATTTGATCTATGTTCGTGAAACTTCACACACATATTGATATCAACACACAGAATAGTGCTACCCACGGACAATTACTCTAACTGTCATTTCAGCAGAGTTATGCCATTTTCCATAAAACTTCAACCTGCAACCTAACCAAGCTAGTAACTAGGCATAACTTTGAACAGTACCTATGTTCAAGAGGCTTCACACCCATATTCTTCTTAACCAAATGTATGTCGTTAAATATGTCCAATAACTCTGACTTTCATTTCGGCAGAGTTATACCCCTTTTCATAAAATGTTAACCTGCAACCTAACCTAGCTCATAACTTGGCCAAATATTGACCCATGAACATGACACTTTATACAGTTCTTCCTAATCACTTATCCAGTGCAGATATATGCACGATTTTACTTGCTGAAATAAGCACACGTCAGGTGTGTTCCGTGGAACACCCTTCTAGTTCTATATATGCGATAGTTTGTGAGCCAAAAGTTTATTTAAGTGAACAAAGGTTGTGGAACTTGTTACTGATCTCCAAAAAAAGGCGTATTTTGCACTGAGTTAAATGAACTAAATTTCACCGGTCCGACACCCGAAGCCTTATATTTACGCTGTGAACACTTACGTGGTAGTGATCAGTTAATCTGACACGTTACTGAAATATTGTTATCACTGGAACATCAAATAAGTAGGAAGTATAGAAAGGTTTAGCAATCATAGCAGTCTAACAACTGTCCGTCCATTAATCAATATATGAATAGCATGAGAATATCCAATCTCCTACTGGAATTGAATAATATATATTACCCACGACTGAAGTGAGCATCTTAATAGCTTTTTACATGAGAAGAAATAGGAATATATTATAATGTATATGCTCAAACCATGTCTGTCGAGTGACAATTAACAGCTCCAATGCGGTATCCCTTTCATTTCGACTTTATTTTTATTTTTTATAAAGTATCCTTTAAGGACATTTCCTACATTTTGTTCATATTGTTTCCTTTGAATATTTTTTTTAACATTTAGAACAAAGCTAGAACGGTCTATCCTAAGCATATTTAATCTTTAAAAATAATCGGTGATCAACTTGGTTTCTCAAAATAAATAAATGACCCATAAACTATTATTTGGTAAATTTCCTAAATTTCAGCAAAACCTAAATTAGGCAAAAAATAGATAATTTAGTAACACACATCAATCATTAATTGTATTCAAGCTCAATATACATGTATATGATTTCTATTCTATGTATATATGAAGAAAAATGCATGATATATGTGAAAATAAATGGGAATATTACCTTTATTGCCACGGAAAAAAATGGAAGGTTTTGGTGGGAAAAAGAGACATTTCGAGGGGAGAAAAGTCAGCAAGATTTAATGTTTTAAGTTAATTTTTACCTTTCAGGTAGACATGTATACGCTAAGTATGAACAATCTATAACGGCTACAAAAATAAATTTCTCCGTGGTCTGTATCCAAATACTGAATTTACAACTGATTGTAGTGTATCAACAAATACATTTATTATCTAAACAGTTAATTAGGTTCATAATAATTAAATCTAGTGAAAAATTTATAAAAGTTTTGAAAAAGTGTGTTATTTGGGTACGTAGTCGCTCTTAGACAGGTATGCGCGAAAAAATTGCGCATAAACGACTTAAGGAAATGTCCTTAATTTGGTGTTGTGGCTGGTAGTAAATTGTAACAATGACAGCCTCAGTTGATTTTTACCAGTGTGTACCCACATGTTACTGTATCGGTGTTTTGAACTAAAACAAAAAATTTAAAAAACAAATATTGAAAATAAAATAAAAAAATAACGTGTTTTTTTTGTTTGTTTTTTTAAGTTTTCCTAAAAAAAATTCCCAGAGTACTGTAGTTAGAGACAAGGTGTGAATGTCTCTCTGGTCAACACTTTTACCATACTGTTTCATCATTTTTTTCACTGGTAAAATTACGAGAATTATCCACAAATCTATAAATAAAAATGCAAGCGTCGTATATGATTTAGATTCTATTGAACATATACACGCTTGCTTTTTTAAAGACAAAAAGAAACGTTAAAAAGGTGAATATGTGTTTTATTTTGTGTCACGCCATGTATACATGCTGGGAAATCGCGTTTTTTCGAATCATTTTGATTTGTCACAGAAAAACGGTTTGACAGAATTGGTTTCGGTTTTCGGTTTCGAGAACGACATTTATCTGTGGTTCCAACCAGCCCATATTTGATAAATCTCGGAATTTGACCAATGAAATAATAGATGAAAACAGTTATGTAAAAATGTTGACCAGAGTGAGATTCACACCTTGTCACTAACAACAGTACTCTGGGAATTCTTTTCAGGAAAACTTAAAATATTTTTGTTTTCAACAAATAACGCATTAGTATTACGATTATTATTTTTTTAAATTGTGACCCCAGCACTGTCCTGGAAGGAATAGCTCTTTCTGTTTCTCCATCAACTAGCAGGCCACGTAGGTTTTCCACAACTAGTGCAATGGGAAACCTTTCGTGTAAGTTGAGACCTCACTTCCATTATATAGTGTGTGCATTATCATATATTTATTTTCAAGGAATGTCCATTCTTGCATTAACAGTATTAATCCTCATAAAGTGTAAATGAAAAGATCCCTGCCAGACTTGATCCTAAAACAAACAACTCTGAATAACTGAAAAAAGCATAGAAGGAAAAAATGCGACGCCTCACACGCCTCTGTTAAGAGTTGACAACAGATGTATCGCATTTAAATGGTGAATTAACGGCCGCTGTAATTTAAACAAAGCATTAGGGTGCACCAAACCTCACTCGTACCCTATTGTCATCCTTATTAAACGCAACAGTGTAAATAAGGAAATCCCCGCCATGCTATATCCTCTGACAAACCTGGCAGCACTAATAAGTGATATAACAAATACTGAAAAGGTGATCCCTTGGAAGCAACAAACACAAAAAGAGAGAAAAGTAGCAGATTATTGAGTCTGTTCATGAGAGGTGCAACACCTCTCACGCCTCCTAGCACCGACTTAAGCGATACGTCAAATACAAAGATGATCAAGTATGTACAATATTAAAAAGACACAACAAAACACTCGTTTTTTTAAAATAACTGTCCGTAACCAGGAGCCACCATTAATGTTATATGAGATGTTTAGGTTGTAAAGTATAACTATTGTATTTGGCTGCAAGTCATGCTATATGTGTCTCTTACATTTCCGTGTGCAATAACTGATTGCTTCGTTAAGATTTCTCTACACATGTGCTTGAGTAAAATGCAAGTCGTACATTTCCAAGACATTATTTTAATTGCAATAAAATGGAGCCATTGTGGCGCCACCTGCATTAAGTCATTTATAACTACTATGGAAATTGAGCGATATTGATTGAGAGAAGAAGCGTATGTTAATTACTATCTTGCTTTTACTCCTCTTGTTTTCAAAGTCTTTCGTTTTGTTTTATTCTTTGTTTTTAAATCGATAACGAAAAATCTTGAAATATCGGATCGATAGTTTGCATACTTAATCGATTGAACTAAGACGTGTGCTTTATTGTACATTCTAAATTACATGTTTAGAGCAATATAAAAAGGGTCTACAGTGGCAATTTAGTTTGATGTTTTATTAATGACTAGATATTCAACTTAGAAATTAGGTTAACGTAGTTTAGTTTTTATTTATGCGAACAAGAATGTGGTTAAATACATCCGCATATTATTCGTATTACAGTTATGCACCAACGTATTCTAACAGCCATTACACAAATGTTACACTGCAATTCATTCAGCTGGACAAACAATGGAGATGTCAGATCACGTTATAGTGGATAGAAATGAGAAAAGAAGGAATAGTTCTTATTGTAAAAGTATAAATAAATTCTTTTTTTTAAAGAACAAGAACATTGTTAAATACATGCGCATATTATTCATATACCAGTTACGCATCAATAATTCCAAACAGCATTATATAAACATTGCACAGAAGTTCATTCAGTACGGTCATTCAGCCCGACAAACAATGATCATACCACTCAACGTTACAGCTTAATAAAACGAGATTATCACCGAAGTATACATTGTCATTGTTTGGATGAGGTACATATTGAATTTATCTCTTATGACACTAGAACGATAAGCCAGACATTGGTGAGCTACGGACCTGGATTGTGTGCGCGACACGTCGTTTGGTTGTGGTGAGCACACATGCTATTTAAAAATCCCTGCAGGGGTTGTACGTTACGGTCCGGACACGAAATTGCGTACCTGAATTTGACCTATGAACTGCAAGTGTGACCTTGACCTTTGAGGTATGGACCTGGGTTTCGCGAGCGACACATCGTCTTGTTATGGTGATCACTTGTGCCAAGTTAATTAAAAATCCATGCAGGGGTTTTTAATGTACAGTCCCGACTGCGGACTGACGGACGTACGGACTGACGGACGGACGGATAGTGCGATTACTATATGCCCCTGAAACCCTTTCGGAGGCATAAACATTTATAGGTGGAAGAAAGAATTGAAATTGACTATAAGTAAATACAAGGGTAAAAAGTGGCCATAATTTTGATAAAAAAAACAACAACAACAAACCGAACAGAACCTAGCTGGACGAAGTAGGTTAAAATGACACAGCCATGTGCAGTTCCATGATTTAGTCGATTTCGAAATACATGTTTACAAAATAACATTAAACGTTTTGTAAGTACAGTGCCCGAATTCACCAAATATTGTTGAGAGATGAATAGACTCCATAATACATTTTTGAAAATGGACATAAAAACATTTTTTAAAATATGCATGGAAATAAAAATGAACATCAAGCAAAATGCAATTCGGTTTAAACATTTGTCATTAGAATGAAAAATCAGATAATCCGAAGCGTGACACTTGTTATGAATGAATAATTATAATCTGGAGCTTGACACATGTTATGAATAAAAAGTCAGATAATCTGGAGCTTGAACTTCTTATGAATGAATATATTTTGATCAGAATCTGGGCATACACGGGCTTTCCAAATGAGATGACGTAATGACGTCACAATGGTCAGTCATGTGGCCATTTTTGATGAAGTCATGTTGTTAAAACGGTCAGCGTTGACACACTGATTGATTTTATAGTAAAACAACTTGACAAATGCGATCAGTGAAAATAACGGTTTTTAATAACATTTTGACGTCATTGACGTCAAGACGTCATGACGTAGAGACACGTGTTAACGTTCTTGCACAACTAGACCATGAACTCTACAATCTATGAACGTTTTGATCAAATCCAATCTTAAATACAGAATATATAACGATAACAACATTTCTATATATACTATATTCCAACAGAATAACAATCCAACGGTGTATAATGTCTAAACATGTTTCTTTATTTCATCTTATCATTAATAATAATTTACTGACATCGTGAATGACTGAAACACTTTTGAAATAGTTGTTGCTATATACAATTATACCTAATAAATATATTGGAACAACTCTAAAAATATTGAAACAACTCTTCCCCGGGAAATCTCGTTTAATTTGGGCTCTTTGCGCGAATATAACACTGTCAAGCGAAGGTGCGTGTGACGTCACATCGTGTTTCCCCTTGATGAGAAAACACCTTGCAAAAACTCGCTTGAAAAGAAAATCGCTCACAACTCATACATAATGAGAATTTAGTAGTGTTTCTAGACCTGTTTATTTGCATTATAGTTGTTTTCAGCATCCAATACGTTCGTCTAGCATAGATCAGCATGCATGTACGACTTGAAGCCTCGATTTATGAGAAAAAAATGTAGGTTGCCAAAAGCAATGAATATGTTGCGAACAATGGTTGTAAACTCCTGTTGGAATCAATGTATGTATGCAAAAGCGATATTGGATATATTCATAAAAGTGCAAATGAACTAATATTTATATATACATTTAAAAAATAAGATTTTTGTAGACATTTTCATTTTTACGCCAACACATGTCTTTCAAATGCTTAAAATACATATATATATATAACGTTGTTTTATCAAATAATCATCTGTATTCACTCTACACAGCTGTGCTATACAGAAGCACAAGCAGAGACATGTGTAGGTATACATATTTTCTCGGAAAACATGTAATGTCAATATCATTATTTGGTTCTTTTTATAATCATTTATCTAATAATCTATAGTAATACCCGTAGTTTAAATAGACCACAAGCAATGCGAACGACTCCTTTATTTCTCGGTTGTAATCGACGGTTGAAATGGATTTATACATTCAAAAGACGAGATTGGATATATTCATTATCTTATATTGATTGATTATCAAACACGTATCTGCCAGTTATTGTATATTGGCCATATATATACTTCCATTAGCATTATTGTAATTTCTTGCTTGACGAAACAGACACGCCAATATACTCTAATTGAAATTGACATATGTAGGATCGGACTCTTGTAACTTGTTTCCTTTTTAGCAGTTTTAATATTTCTAAGACGACAGATAACACCACAGGTGTCGGAAAACACCATAGGGTAACATATTTTAATAAAACAAAACTACCCACATTATAAGGAAGCAGCATAAGCGCATCAGTCAAAGTAGATATCGACGTCAACAGGAAATGTACCATTCAAGGACCACAGTCAACCAAGAACACGCGCAGAGACAAGCAATAATTACAAAGATGGAAAAAGGCAATATATGACATCACAAACATAAAAAAGTTTGAAAATAGGGATACCGCCCTGGAACGGTCAGTGGCAAAACATGCTACAGGAGGTTTAATCCAGGTTCTAGGTTGCACCAAAAGTCAAACAGGAAGTTAAGCGTTCACAGAACTCAACCATTGCGTTCGAGTATTAACCGCTTTCAACCCCTTCTCCAAGAAGCGAAAATGGGGTTGGCTCGGGTATGAAATAAAACCTTAATTTGGGCTTAACATTTTTGTATATTGTAAATGTATTACATTTAATAGGCAATATTAAATAGGTTAACTTAATTTTGCAGAAAAAAATGTTTTAAACGTTCTGTATTGTTGAAATATCCGTTATAATAAAAGCCTGTTAATATAAACTATCCCACCGCTTAATGGAAGTAAGGCTGGACCCTTATTCAAACATTCTGAAATGTTTTAAACATGTCAAGTGTGAATGGTACAAAAAGTGAAAAGGCAGTTAAGAAACTATGTCCATGGAAAGAGTCGACCATCAGAATAAATTCAGCAAGGTTATCCAGGCAAATACTTATAAAGAAATAAGACGATGTATGAAGATTCCAGTAACACATGCTGCCGCCAGAGCTCGAACCAACCCACGGGACAGAAAAAAAATATAGAAAGAAATTTTGTCATATAACTTCAGGTGGGCAAGTGAAATAAAGCCATGATATATTAATCATATTACACTAGTGAAAGACATATGTAGAAAATGCCGAATCGTCGTTCAGTTTTATCCGTTCAGCTCCGAGTACATCATAATTGGCTCGTCGATTTCCGTTAGCGTTAAAAAATACCAGATTATGGAAATCAAGGAGATAGTGCCATTGTTCGGTGTCATACGGAGAAGGCCGAATCAACATACAACGTCATCATATAAACATACAACCTCATCATACAACGACGTTAATATAGGCCGCTACAAGAATACATGTTGCCTATGGGGCTTTGTTGTGATAAATAGCATCTTACATTCTACTTTTATAATCTAACCTTATCTGTTTACAAGAAAGATCAACATTAAAACAGTTAATTTAAAAGCAATAAGAGCGCAGCCTTTGTTATTGAGGCCAGAATAAAAGGAATTCCCAATTAAGATTCACAGTACAACATAGTACGTTTAATAGAAAGTTATAGCCGACAGTATAACAATTATAGCAGATAATTTAAATGTGCAAATTAATTATTACTATATGTTTTGCCTTTTGATGATAAAAGAGCCTCAGCGATATTTAATTATATCGCTAATTGATGTATTTAGACTGTTTAAAATACTTATATAATTAATAATTAATTGGTTCTTGGTAATATGAGAACTCTGGTTGTTTCACTCAGTACAGTTTTGCTACACAGAAGCGTCCAAAGAGACAAGGCTATGTATAAATCATCTTATACGACTTCGTCTGAAAACATTAATAATTCGATGCCGCCGCCAGAGCTCGAACTAACCCACGGGGCAGAAAATAAATTATTGAAAGCAATTTTGTCACATAACTTGAGGTGTGGAAGTGAAATAAAGCCATGATATATTTATCATATTACACTATTGAAACAAATATGCAGATAAATGCCGAATCATCGTTCAGTCTTTTCCGTTCAGCTTCGAGTACTTCGGAATTGTCTCGTCGATTTCCGTCATCGTTAAACATACCAGATTATGGAAATCAAGGAGGTAGTGCCATTGTTCCGTATCATACGGAGAAGACCGAATCAACATACAACGTCATCATATAAACATACGACCTCATCATACGACGACGTTATATATAGGCCACTACACGTATACATGTTGTTTATGAGGCTTTGTTGTGATAAATAACATCTCACATTCATGCCTATTTAATACTGACTTTATTAAACTCGGTGGATAAAATAAAACTACATAAAATATTGATACAAATAACAATGTGCAAGCCATTCATCTATCGCGATACATGTCTTAGCTTTAATACCGTTTATACGACTTTACCAATTTCTTATTATAATGTTTACTGTACATTTAGCTGGATTCGTTATTTTATTTACAAATTATCCTACTTTAGTGTTCAATTCATGCTTCCTTATTTAGTAAATACGCTTTTTTACTTCAGTCATTATTTTTAAAATAATATTTTCAGATTTGTTTAAACTACAGACTGAAAACCAGGTTAATGTTACGTCTACTACAATATCTATCGATGTTACATTAGGATGATTGAGAGATACAAGATAATTACGGAATCGTGGGTCTACATAAACAGCGGTCGTCACACAGAATGTCTCGAAGACATTAGATTATATCGTATTAACTGTTGTATCTAATAAAAGACTAGAGAAAACATGGAAGGGTTCTCGATATTATCCAGATTATTAGCTGACCGTGTCATCAACGGCACCAAATAGTTGGTAGGCTGAAGGTAAAATCGATGGCGACAGATGAACCGATTAGTATATTAATGACGGCGAACGAATTCCGGCAAATTAGTTTATTAAATTAGCAAGGCAAGCAAAGCGGTTATTTGTTATGTTCTGATTTCTCATGATATCTGTTTTGATGAGTGGTCTGTTTTAAATCAATAGATAGGGGAAGTTGTACGGGTTAATAAGATGTTAACGGTAAACAACATACTTTATCACTTCTACCCAGTTCTGCCTATATTTATTAAATTATAAATGGTGGCTTTCATATATAAAAAAATAAACAACAACAACAACAACAAAAACAACAAACAAAACCCATTCAACAAAATTACTTGTGCAACGCTATAAACTATTTCTTTTTGTACTCGAGTAAAGCCAAGTTAAGTATGCCTATGTTTTAATATATATTTCAATAAAGAATAGCAAATTAAAGTATAAGGCATTTTTAGATTTCGCCTTTTGTCACACTCGTCTGAATTCATCACGCTGAAAGACAAACATGGGGTTAAAGGGATATTTAGTATTTATCAGCCATTAAAATTATTAATCAAATATTTAATTTTAATTTTAAGCTGCCTACATACAAATAAATAAAATATTGATAATTATAGTTTTTAATTTGTCTTCATTATTCTGCTAAAGGTTCAAATATGATATTGGTACAAGATAATCAGCAATTAATAATACGCCAATAATATAATGCTGTTACCTATTCAAATAATGATTAATAATAATTTTCAAATTTGCAAGTTATGTAGAAAAACTAAAATGATTATAAAAAACAAATGGTTACGCGTATCGGCAAGTCATGTTCTGATATACTGTATAAATAATGTTTAACGTCATTAATATTTTCTTAAACGTAGTTTTTAAATTCACTCTTTCATTTTGTCTTATAGTCACGATATATTCATGTTTCTATATTTGACATACATTAAACTAATTCACGTAAACGTATCAATACATGTTTTGAAACCAGGCAGATCTTTCATTTGGAAACCTTTGTTTTTATTACTGTTATGGTCTTAATCTTACATAAAGGTATTAAGGTCTCACTAAACAGTTATTTCCCTTGCCAGTCACGGTAGGCAGTCACGGTAGGAACTTTCTGGAGCTTACAAATAAGATCAGTTTATTCGGTTCTTGTTTATTTCTTAAAATGGCAACTATTTTCTCTTTTTTTGTTGCAGGTCACAAGAATGGGACAAGTTCATGATTTCATACAGGTTAGGATATTCCTGAATGTTTCTGAGCACAGATCTGAGAATCTAATACTGGGTAGTGATACATTTGAAAATGTCAGTGAAATTGACAAAGTCAAGAGGGTCTCTTCAAACTATTGATATTAAAAAAAGCAATGAATTTCGCGCAACAGACATCAAGTTTCAAAAAGCAAATATTTGTAAAACAATTCATTAAGTTCTACAGTGGTCCAGAGGAGTCCTGCTACATATGCAGAGCTATATAAAATCAACTGTGTTGTGAGACGTAAACCAAACCACATCCAGTTCAGCAGACGCTTACCCAAAAAGCAGCTGATTGATGCAGATTTGTGTTTTCTGAAGAAGAAAAAAGCTTTCAAAATGGGAACAAGTGAGTTTGAGGATTGTAAAATGGCATCAAGTGTGGATTTTAACAATTATTTAATGATTTTACTGTGTAAAATTGACTATGGTGTAAGACATTCGGACTGTATGCTTTACAACAACGAGCACCTTGGATGGAGTTATGCATAAGAAATGTGGTTACTCTCAATATGGGATACAATCCATTCAGCTCGGAACAACACACCCTCATTTGAACGTTTCCGCACACATGGCAAGATATATTTATGTAAAGAGTGTCTCGGGTTTGCTTCGGAACCTTCATGTGAGCTGCCTTTGTAATAATAGTTTGTGTCTGAGATATGACCAGCTGAGCTTGGAACCACATCCAACAAACTGTGAGAGAAACAGATGTCTCCACACCACACCGAACCTATACATGGGACTTGGACATTATCTAGACTGCATGCTTGAGGTAATTATAAGTCCTGTTGCTGTATTCAAGTAATGTAACACATTAGAATCATACCACACCCGCTTCAAATGTAAAGCATTCATTTGTAATAACTAACCGTAATTAAATCTATTATTTTTCACTCGTCAAGAATATCGGTCGCATACAGTCTCACATAAAGTAACCTTACGTTAAGTAATTGATTTGTCACTTTGTCAAGAATGTCAGTTGCATGCATACAACCTCACGTAAAGTAACCTAATACATAAACAAAATTCACTCGTCACTTGTCAAGAATTTCGGTCTCAAACAATCTGACGTTAAAACACCTTGCGTTGCGTAAAATAATTTGTTTGTAACTTGTCTAGAAACTCGGTTGCTTTCAACTTTTAATGTCGAGTCTTTCACCAGATACCCAGGAAGATGTTATTGAGGGCCATTTTCTTTAATGACACCTATCGGAATCTGGATGACATATTAAACATTGACAACCCTTTTTTCTACTATGGTTAATAATATATGTCCTAAAGAAGTTCAACTTATCCACGCTAATATTCTGATATAAGCGCTTCTTTTCTCGATTTACATCTTTCTATTGAACATGATGTAATAATTAGCAAATTATATGACAAGAGAGATGACTTTAATTTTGATATTGTTAATTATCACCATTTAGATGGTGATGTTCCACTAGGAACTTCTTATGGGGTCTACTTCAGTAGGGCTACCGTTACCATAAACTTCTTAAAACCTTTGCAAACATTTTTATTATCGTAACCCTGATCTTCATTCCAAATATAAAAGTCATTTAAAAACTCTTCTGAGACAAGGACTAACACAACCTGACTTCTATGGTGATGTGATTTATAAACTTCGTAAGATTCGTGGTCATTATCACTTTCATACTTGTTAAAAGGTTTATCAAAAGAGGTTATGACCCTATCATTTTGCAACGCACTTCATGCTTGGTGGTGGACCCATTAACAGTTCGCCAATATGCTTACCTCTTTAAATGCGCAATGACCGGAAAGGCTGTGAACCCTATGATGACGTCAACATAAAGCCCAAAAGGACGGTGACGTTTGATGTTTGTCTGCAGTCTTGACTATCAGAACCTGACTTCTATGATGATGTGATTTATAAACTTCGTAAGATTCCAGATCATTAACCAATCATCAGGATTGTTGTAATATTCAACACAACCTTCTAAAATCTTAAACTTTGAAGAACGTTTATATATTTCCTATGAATGCTGCCTTTTTGGTTAGATAATAGTTCAAGGCGGGGATTTTCTTTATTTACACTGTCCGTTTTATTCCGATGAAGTAGAGTAATTGTCAGGTTTGGTGTACCCTAGAGCCTGGTTTAAACTCCAACCCCCCCCCCCACCCCCCACTCCCCCGAGGGGCCTGTTTTTCCACTGACTGTTCCAAGACGGTAGCCCTATTGGCAACCATTTTCGTGTTTGTGGCGTCATATGCCTTTGTTCTTTGTTAACGTTGCCATTCATGTGTGTCCTTTTGCGTGTTTTTGGGTTTACTGTGTTCTATGAAAGCTGCATTTCCTGTTCGACTTTAATATTTATTTCTATTATTCCATTAAACAAATATTCATTTTCCGAACGTTTAGAAACAAACATACTTTCCCCCAGTCCAATCCAAATTAGTTTACAGCTTACAGATGATAACGTTTTAATTTTCAAATCAGGTGGTGATGACGGTAGAGTAATTATTGATACATTAGTTTTGTGGATACCTAAAATAGTATTTAATTCTGATAGTTTAAGTTACGCAATGGTTAATCATATGACATCAGCAATATGGACTTATCTTATATGAAATGATACAGGAAAGAAGAAGCTCTCATCTTACTGAATCTGAATTACGGCTGGTGTTAAAAATCCAAAACATGTTTTTGTTTATATGACAAGATCAGACACGAGTTCTTCTCAAACACAAAGTCCTCATCTGTTAGACACTTTCCATGTGAAGGCTGACAATACTAATTACTATTTACAATCCGCTAGATTAGATGTTGGAAACGGGGTATATTATCCAGAAACTGAATACGGTTATGATAAAACAACAAGAATATTCAGAGATGTTATTAATTATTCTTACAAACAAAATGATAAAAACACAGGAACCTTTACTAAACGTAAGTAATTTTATCTCGCCTTTTGGTGTGATATATTTTTATTTAAGCTATAAAAGTGATGAAGTCAGCATTGATCCAAAACAACTAAATTTGATATATAGATTTTATATACCTCCTGCAGCTCCTTATGACGTTCATGCTCTTGTTTTCTATGAAGAATATGTTGTTATTGATACTATTGGAAATTAATTAGTTATAGTTTAATCTAACTTATAATATACATGAATTACACAGCCTTTTCAGTAAATTTAAAATAATGGCAAACAAGAAGTTTAGCAAAATCATATGAAAACAAAAGTGAATTAACACTCAGGTTAAAGAATAACCAACTAACTGAGGACTTTCTTTTGCTTTTGAAAGTTATTCAAATTAAGAATATTAATAAAGCTATAAACAACGGTCATGGCTAAGACATAAATTTATCAAAATCACAAATGAGGTCCCAGACTCAAAACGGAGGCCTTTTTTTCATTAGCTGGCTTGCTGACTAAAACAATAATACCAATAGTTGCTAAATTTACTCCAGAGGTATAAGCACCACTAGCAACGGGAGCGCCTAGCGGTTTGGCAAGTACCGAAATGGGTAAACTATTTGGAAATGGAATGGTAACTATACCTACTGATAAAAAAAAAGACGGGGGATTTCTTGGACTACTAGCATCATTAGGAATTCCTTTAATTAAATCCCTTCTTAGTGGTTTGACAGGTAAAGGTTTACAAATAGATAGAAAAGGGAAAGGACTAAAATAGTTTACAAGTAGATTCACAAATTAGATCATATAGAAGTATCCCATTTGTAAATATAAAATGGGTTAAGCAGTTAGGCATACAAAGCTTCCAAACAAAATAAACATAAAGGTGGCATTATTAACCTACATGATTTTACTGGACCTGGCACGCACTGGACTTGTTACTGCGATACTTATTACTTTGATCCGTTCGCTTATGTCCACCAAAAGAAGTTTTAACTTACATACCTGATATAAATTACAACACTATTCAGTACCAAGATCGGCAAAGTGTTCTGTGCAGGTATTTCTTTTTGTTTTTCATTAAAAAGTTCCAAGAGCAAATAGTGTGTACGATATTCTTTATAAAATATTAAAACCTTACAAACCTGCATAAAATCATAGTTTATCTAATCATATTTTATATATGAGTTACTGCATTAAAGAAAATATGATTACGGTTTATGTCAGTCCGCAGTATATGTTAGCACAAAATGGTAGAAGCATGTTAAAAGCAACATGCGCTTCTTGCGGTATTAGTAAAACAAAATTTGTTAAAAGCACACAAGGTGGAAGTATTGATATTCATAAAGCATTAGATACATATTGCTGTCCGGGCAACCAACTTGAAAGTGGAGAACCAGCAAATGAATTAGATGCTATTTGTAAAGATCATGATTATTGTTATGACGAAAATCCTAGTAATAAATCGATGTGTGATAAAAACATGCTGACTGGTTTAAAAAGTTGTCAGTCTAAATCACTTGGAGAAAAAATCGCTAAGATTTTGATAGTCAATATAGATTTAAAACTCGAACAAGAAAAGTAGCATTCAAGGACGACAGTCAACCATGACACACACAGAAACAAAGAATAACTATGTAAACAAATCAATAAAAGGTAAAAAAAAACATCACACACACGCAAGGGTTGACAATAGGGATACCGCCTTGGAACGGTCAGTGGCAAAAACGCCGCTGGGAGTATGAACCAGGTTCTAGGGTGCACCAAGCCTCACACTTACCCTACTGTCATCCCAATAAAACGAGACAGTATAAAAAAAGGAAATCCCCGCCATGAACTATTCTCTAACCAACAATGCAGCATTAATAGGCAATATAAGTTAAACACAAAGATGATGGTGTATATAAAAATAAAACGAATACAAAAAAAATCACAAAACAAATAGCCCAGATAGCCACAAAGAAGGTACTCAGTGACTTGGCAGAATCCAGAGCAACAAGAGAACAAACCATTGAGGGCACGACAAGACACGATTGCAGACAAACATCAAACGTCAGTGTCCTTTTGGGCTTCAAAATGTGACGATAGCAGCAAACAAATCTCTTATTATTACTAAATACAAACTTGGTCTTGGGGCATCAAAAACAAGAAAAGGCGTTGAGATGGACTTATAAGTTAGACGATGAACTTCCGACTGACCATTCCAAGGCCGTAGCCCTATTGTCAACCCTTTCCTGTTTGTGGTGTCGTTTGCATTTGTTATTACTTTTGCCTTCTCGTTTGTCTGTTTGCGTGTTTGTTTTGTGTTTTACGGTTGACTGTCGTCCTTGAATGCTGCTTTCCCTGTCCGATATGTTTATCTTTCGCCATAAGCCTATACGAAGAAAGTGCACTCAACGCCGTGTGATTGTTAATATAACCGATACAATTTTGTTGATATGCTATAGTTTTCAACATATAACAAAGGTATTACTTGCTTATTGTTATTGATGTATTGAGTAATTTTTCTTGATGATAATAATATTGAAATGTATCATACGTTTAACTTTGGAAAAGCTGTAGTAATTGAACGGTTTGATCGAACATTGAAGGAAAGGATGTGGAATTATTTAAAGCAAACAATACAAATACATATTTAGACGTATTGCAGGCGATGTTTAATAAGTATAATAATACAAAACATCGTAGTATTAAAATGACACCGATTGAAGCAAGAGGAGATAAGAATAAAGAAGTATAATTCAACTTGTATGGAAACAAATAAAATAATAAATCTTTACCTAAGTTTGAGATAGGAGACAGGTTAGAATTAGAAAATATAAAATAACTTTTGAGAAAGGGTATACACCAAACTGGACGGAAGAATTATGTGTTATTGATGGAAATCAACATACAAATTCTATAACATACAAAATAAAAGATTTAAACAAGTGATCGATTGATGGAAGCTTCTCTGAATTGGAAATGATAAAAGCTGATAAAGATGTATTTAGAATTGAAAAAGTTAAAAGACGCGATTATAAAAAGACAAAAGCTTAAGTGGAAGGGCTATAATGAGGATTTGAATAGTTTGGTTCCATTTAAGGACAGTCAAAATATTAAATAAGGGCTTAAAAAAAATATTATATAGTTTTATTATATATAATGTAACAAAAGGATACAGAAATGATTTGCAAAAACGTGAACATTTAAAAGATAAATATAGAAAAAATTTAAAGGAAGTCAAGAAGAGTCGAGTAGAATATGAGATAGTTCGTTTTTATGGACACCAAAGAAACCAAATCCATAAACTAAAAAGATTGCTGGCTGAAATGGAATATTATCAAAAAAAATAAAGAAAAACAGGGAAGAGCTTCCTGAAGTAAAATATAAGATAATAAAATGTTGAAAAATAAAATATTCCATGATAGAATATGATACGTGCAGCGATAAAGAGATGATGAAGACTACTGTCCGGTTCCGTCGGACTTTGCTTGATGATTTCAAATTGTTTTGGTTATTATAAAAGGAGAAACTGGATAAAAATAATTTAACCTATGGTATAGATAAAATATTACTTTTGTTGAATTGATACACCAGATTGGTGAGAAGTCTATGTTATGGCGGTATCAGGGTAATTTTCCCCAGCGCGGTTTACTCAAGCAATTGAAAATGTGTTAAAGGCTTTTAACGGCAAGCATATCATTGTTATTTAAACTGACTGAAAGTTGTTTTTACCAGTTTTTTAACGATGGTGTGCTTGGGTTGAAGCCGTTGTTAGCACATTTTAAATGCTTGTTGTTTTGAGGCCCGCGAGGGGAAACTGTCCTGGTACCGCCAAAATATATACCACTAGGTATACCGCCTTGGAACGGTCAGTGGCAACAAATGAATGACATGACTATTTAACGCATGTAGGTTATTAGCAAACTGTTAATTGAGAAAACAATTCTAAAGAATCTTTGATACCTTAACACTTTTTGCCTCAGATTTGTAAAGTCAGTATCTTGTTTTAAAAACCCAACGGGCGGCATTTGCTACACACATTAGGTATAAATTGCTTAGTATTTTGTCTGATTCAATATAACGGTTTCAGCATTCTGTATAATTAATATTATTGTATTATGTATTTATTTTCTGTACTTTCTAGAACAAAACTATTATCCATAACTGTCAAATATAATAATATCTGTACCTGTACAAATAGGATTCTTATTTGTACAGGTATAGATATTAATAGATACACCAAACAAAAAATAAGTAGTATTCAAGGACGACAGTCAACCACAAACAAACACAGAAACAAAGAACGTCTTTAAAGATGAATAAAAAGCAAGATAAAATTTCACAAACACAAAAGGGTTGACAATAGGGCTACCGCCTTGGAATGGTCAGTGGCAAAAATGCTGCTGGGGGTTTAAACCAGGTTCTAGGATTGGTGATTGTCAAATCACTGATCTTACTTTTACAGGTATAGCTATTAATAGATGCATCAAAATTCAAAATTTTACAGTTAGATTATTGTTTATTTTTTTCCAGAATGTATAGAAAATGTTTTATAATGCTTTATTATTTAGAAATGTGAGATTAAACCTCTGTATTAGTGGGTTAAATGAATAGTTAATGGATGTAATGGTAGTTTGCAGTATTTTTATATGTATTTCTTAAAATATCTTAAATATAAATGCTTTACATTACATGGTCCCGCCTTAATTCCATTAAGCGATGGTAAGGCTTATATTCGAAGGATATTATAACGGACATTAAAACAAGTTTAAATACATTGTTTACTGAAAAAAATATGATAACCTGCTTAAAATTACCTATTAAATGTTTTAATTTTACAATATGCAAACTTTTAAAACAGAAATTAAGGTTTTATTTCATACACCAACCAACCCCGTTTTCGCTTCTTGGTGTAGTGGTTGGACAGTTAATACTTGGACCACGTAATGTTGAACACAATAATGCTAATAGCGTGACATTGATTGAAGGTAATACTTATAACTATTCCACTGTAATATATGTTTTCATTCTCTAAACGATGCATGTTTGTTTTTACTCTTCTCCGAAATATTGTGTATTGTAATCCTCCTTGTAAAGGCAATAAACACGTTAATGTTATACCAAATAAAATATTGAAAATAAATACACAGTAACATTAAAACATTGTTATTTAATCATAAATGACGATACTTATCTTTGTCTCTTTAATACTTGCCTTGTTTAATTCAGACACAAAAGGAACATTTAAGAAACTAACCCGCCAAATAACGGCAACATTACACTACGAGTAGATATAAAAATTGAACAGGAACATTAGCATTCAAGGACGACAGTCAACCACAAACACAAAAAAGAAACCGTGTATCAAAACTCTATCCAGATGTTCAGGACATATAATAATATGTAAGTATCTATTATTTTTTTATTTTTTTTTCAGGTTCTAAAATTATCCGTGATTGAATATGCATACAATGAATTAGGAGTTGGTAACTCTTAATTCGACTCTCCCTGTTTTAAGGTTTGATCTGGCTGGTTAAAGCCGGTTATATTGTGCCTATAGAGTTTGGATTTTCAAAATGTGTAGGTTATGAATGTACATCGTCTTCAGCAGGTTTAAAACGGTGTACATACACTCAACAAAAAACGAAACTTCTATTTATCTCGCTATTATCTTGTCTATTTGGGCGCTGAAGACAGGATAATAGCGAGGATTGTGCGCATATAAAATCGATTCATGCTAACCAATAGGCCTTATTGCCTACTGACCGTTCCAAGTCGGTAACCCTGTCTTCACCACCCTTTCTGTTGTTTTTTGTCTCTTTCATTGTAGTTTCTAGTCCTTGTTTGCAGTACAGTGCGGACCTACGATGCCATTGCGTTCGGACGCTGTGGTTTCTATAGTACCCTATATATTATTCTTCAACTTACGCAAAGTTATTCCCCTTGTTTTGGTTTAAACAGCATTTCGGGGTCTTGTACCAAAAACACGGAGAAAGTAAGCTGACATGTTCACTCACTTTTGCGCCATACATCTTTCAAGAATGAATATTTTTCAGATTACCTCCCTTTATAATACAAATATAGTGATTTCGCATTTTGAATAAAACATGTTTTAGCGGCAACACACTAACTCTTTTATTGATGATTATTAATATTGATCAGAATGATTAAGTGATAGATATATAATGATGAAATTATATCTAGATTGGTGTACAACAACTCTATGCAAATCACAGCTTTAGATGCGGAAGTTTCTTTTTTTGTTCAGTAAATGATGTAAAGTCTGACTGTTGTTGACAAGATACTTACTTTAATATTTTAATATTTCATGAGTGAATAATGATTACACAGGACAGTTAGTGATAGCTCGTCAGAACCTAAGCATGCATTAGACAGTCTATGCCATCTATATAAGCATATTACTCTTCTGGTAGCCATGCTTTGCTTTACTGAATAGTATACTAAAACAAGGGCATACTTAACCTGTCTTTACGGGAGTACAAACAAAAAACAGAAATAGTCTGGGGCGTTGCACTACTAATTTTGTTGGTGGTGATTTTGTTGTATTTATTGTTGTTGTGTTTTTGTTGTTTATGTATGAATGTCACCTTACATATTTTGATAAACACTGGCAGCTCTGAGTATATCTTACGTTAAAATTAGTGACAAGAATAAATATGTCTACATTTCTGCGAAGATTAATGAGTATAATATTACAGAACGGTCTTAATTAACAGCACTGGCGCGTATTGACGGTCTTAATTAACAGCACTGGCGCGTATTGACGCAATACTTAACATTCTTGTATGACGCTACATAGGCGTATTGTGTGTATTAATTTGCAAACATGATGATCAACAAGTAATTGGAATAGGAGCATTACTAACGGCATAAATCACAGTCAATTTATGTCTATGTCAAACGTGTATCCCTTGTATAAATGATATGAGATTGTCAAACTTTGGATTGTAAGTAATTTATGTTTTTATTGTTACCAGTATAAAGGTATAAACATAACAAAAAACTGTAATTAATGTTACGTTCTATGCATAAAGTTGCTATGAAACGGTATATTGCTATCTAAAAAACATTATAATTGAAAGATTAAACTAATAAATTATTCCAACTGTTGTTTTCACATTCAAATGTTCCTAATTAAATATAGCATCAAATAAAACTAAAACTATATAATGTAATCACAGGCATAGAAACAAAGGTTTCCAAATGGAAGATCTGATTGGTATTAATACTTTTATTAATATGTTCACGGGAACTAGTTTAATGTATGTATTATATGTATTGTCAAATAACGATGCAATAATGACTATCAGGCAAAATGAAAGAGTGCAAATACTTTTAATTAACATGTAGTTGTCAAATGAGTAAGTTAAATAAAATGAAAAGGCATGCATAACCATTTTTTTTACAATAATAACAGGTTGATAGTTTAAGCTCGCGATTTAAGTTTTTCTACATATTTGAAACTTATCATTATTTAAAATATATTAATTATTTGAATAGGTCAAAGCAAATACATTTTGCCTATTACTAATTGTTGATTATCTTGCACCAATTTTAAACCTTTAGAAGAATAATGAGACATATTAAAAACTAAACGTATCAATACTTTTTATTTATATGTAGAGAGCCTAAAATTCAAATTGATATTTGATTTATAATTGTTATGGCTGATAAGTACTAAATAACCCCTTAAATCCAGTTTCGTCTTTCAGCGTGATACATTCAGACGAGTGTGACATAAAGCCAAATCTAAACATGCCTTATAGACTCAATGCCATCGATTGTTGAAATATATAAGCATACTCCTCTTCTGGAAACCATGCTTTGCTTTATTTAAATGTGTACTAAAACATGGGCATACTTAACTTGGCTTTCCGGGAGTACAAACAAAAAAAGAAATAGTTTGGGGAGTTGCACAGCTAATGGTGGTGGTGGTTTTGGTGTATTTTTTTTGTTGTTGTCTTTGTTGTTTTTGTTGTTTATGTATGAATGTCACCATACATATTTTGAGAAACACTGGCGGCCCTGTGTATATCCAGTTTAAAGCGAAGTAATAAAGTATGCTGCTTATCGTTAGCATGTTATAAACGCGCACAACTTCCATTACATATTGATGTATACCTAATTTATATATCAATACCAATATCAATATCAATACTACATGAGTAGCCAGCCACAACATAACAAATAACCGCTGTGCTTGCCTCGCTAATCTAATAAACGAATTTGCACAAATGCGTTAGCCTTCCTTGATATACTAATCAGTTCATCTGTCGCCATCGATTTTCCTTCAGCCTACAAACCACTTGGTGTCGTTTTTGACACGGTCAGCTATTAATCTGGATCATATCGAGAACTCATCCATGTTTTCTTGAGTCTTTTATTAGATACTTCAATTAATACGAGTGAATATAATGTCTTCGAGACATCCTGTGTGAAGATCGCTGTTCATTTGGTGCCATGAGTCCGTAATTGTCTTGTATCTGGAAACTCTCAATCACCCTAATGTAACATCGGTAGATATTGTAGTAGACGTAACAGTAATATGGGTTTCAGTCTGTAGTTTAAACAAATCGGAAAAAAATATAAGTTTAAAAATATTGACTGAAATAAAAACAAATTATTGCGTATTTATTAAATAAAGAAACATGAATTAGATATAAAAGTAGGAACATTATAAATAAATGAACGAATCTATGTAAATATACAGTATGAATCGAAGTAGTAGAAACGGTATTAAACCTAAAGAAATATAAAAAAACAGGAAAAGTAGCATTCAAGGAGGACAGTAAAGATCACAAAACACAGAAACAAACACGCACACAGACAAACAAGAAGGCAAACGTATAATAATGCTAACGACATCACAAACACAAAAGGGTTGACAATATGGCTACCGCCTTGGAACGGCCAGTGGCAAAGTCGGCCACTGGGGGTTTAAACCGGTTCTAGGGTGCACCAAACCTCACACGTACCCTACTTCATCCCATTAAAACAGGACAGTGTAAATAAAGAAATCCCCGCCATGATCTAATCTCTAACCAACAATGCAGCATCAATAGGCAATATAAGTAAAACACAAATATGCTCGTGTAAATATAATATAAAAAACAATAGCCTAGAAAGCCACAAGGAAGGTACTCATTGACTTGACAGAAGCCAGAGCAACAAGAGAATAAACCATTAAGGGCACGTCAAAAAAGATCATAGACAAACATCAAACGCCACCGTCCCAATAGGCTTTAGGTAGGCGTCATCATAGGTTCCACAGCCTGTCCGGTCATCGTACAATTAAAGAGGAAATCATAGTGGCGAACTGTAAAAGGGTCCACCACCAAGCATGCAGTACGTTGCAAAGTGATAGGGTCATAACCTCTTTTGATAAACCTTTTAACAAGTTTAACAAAGATAGTATGAAAGTGATTATGACCAAGATTCTTACGAAGATTATAAATCACATCACCATAGAAGTCAGGTTATGATAGTCCTTGTCGCAGACGAGTCCTTAAATTACTTTTATATTTGGAAAAAAGTCAGGGTACGATATTAATATTTTGCAAATGTTTTACGAAGTTTATGGTTACGGTAACCCTGATTGAGTAGCTTTTGAGTTATACAAAGATTACGAATATTAAAGTCCTCAACTCGAGTACAAGCTCTTGAAAAACGAATAAGTTGAGACACATACACCCCATAAGAAGTTGCTCGGGGAAAATCCCCATCCAAATGGGGATAATTAACAATGTCAAAATTATGCTCATTATTTCACCATTTTCAATCGAGAGATCTAAATCAAGAAAAGAAGTGTTATTATCAGATATATTATGTTTGTTAAGCTGAAATCCTTTAGGATAAATATTATTAACCTAAGTTGGAAAGAAAGGTTGTCTATTTTCAATATGTCATCCAGATACCGAGAGGTGTCATTAAAGGCTTCAAAAACATATGCCCGTGTATCTGGTGAAAGACTCAACATGAAATGTCTTTCATAGTAAAATAAAACCAAATCTACGACAAGTGATGCACAGATCGTACCCAAAGGGATACCAACAATTTGTCTATAAACGGTGTTTCCATACCTGAAGAAAATGTTATCTAATAGGAAGATGAGTGCTTCACAAACTTCATAGCAAGTCCACATAATATAATAGTCTAAACTGCCGTTAGTAAAAACCGCTTTAATATTATTACATGCCAAAAATGTAGTATTTTCTCTAGCGAATGTTTTTTGAATAAGAGAAATAAGTTTGTCTTTAATAAGGTGATGTGGTAAGGTTGTGTATAGTGTAGAGAAGTCATAAGTGCTTATTGATGAAACTTGACCTTTATTGAAAAGTTTATCAAAAACCTGATTTTTTTATACACAAAAATAAATTAATCCCAGAGTTTTCATAAGTTTTATCACAATATAGTTTAACGTGACCTTTAACGGCGGTAAGACAAGAAGTGAAAAGTTTGGAGATGTTTATTGTGATGCAGGCACTAGAATTCGAAATAGAGCGAGCCTTATACGGATTTTTATGTAATTTAGGAATCCAGTATATAGTAGACAGTTTATTTTGCTTATCGTTTACACCAGCCTTGAAAGTAGTGCATCGAGTGATACGTGCGGAAACAACATCATCCTCAGTATAATTAATAGGAGTATACGAATTGGTGCTGCCAAGTTCCAGAAATAAAACATTGACTCAATTTAGGCGTCAAACAATAATTACATTATTATCTGCTTTATCTGCAGGAACTAAAAAAATATATTATGAAATTCCTGAATTCCCGATTTTAAATTACGAATGGGAAACCTAGGTCTCGGAGGAAGTAAAGAGAGTTTAGCATTATAAAAGTTAATACGTTTATCTATAATATTGAATTGACTTTTTCCAAATAGAAAGCGTGTCTGGGTCCGCATGTTCTCTACGACACCATTTTATACTAAAATATTCTATGGAGTGGGCGATCTGGGCACGACAGACATTAAAATCAATAGTTGAAGGTAATCTATATTTAGGACCTTTCGGAAACAAATGTCGAATATGTTTATCAACAATATACAAATTACCATTGATGACATGACCTGCTGGAGCATAGCAAACTTTTGATGTGTTGCATTCATATTCATTAGGAGTATTATGTACTATATCAAGGTCAGAAACTATTTTGTTATAGTTGAAAATAATATTTCTAAGAGGCTTTTTACACGAATAACACATTACAGGACTTTCGGATTTTTTTAAATATTTTGGGATAGAATATCTCGGAAAATACTAGGCATGTCAATGAAATCAATACCTTTATTAGTATATAGTAGTTTTAGAAAATGCCTGACGTGATCAAACTCTTTGTCGATATGGCGACGGAGAACATGTTGTGTGTAGCTTTGAACTATGGAAGCAGTGTTATACGAGGGATCTGTACGAATGAAAATTGTGTCGGCTTCCTCGTCGATCAACTTTAGTGAAGAAATGCACAAAGAAGTAAGCCGTGAAAGCATAGAGCGCTATCCAGGCTGCTTAAAAATAGTATGTAAATCAGCGACAGAAATACTTACACGCGATTTACGTTTGATGCTACCATTACGCCTAAGACCATGAGACCTAGATTTACGCTTTCGAGTAGCATATATAGAAACAATGCCAATATTAGGATCTTTAGAAATATTTCCTTCTTGGTAAATATTGGCATTAAGGCCGAGTGGATAAGGTTTCTAAGTTTTTCATTCACTTAAAGTTCCGCAATATGTCTAGCTTTTATTTTAAAGCTTTTAGTAGCATCATTATCAAAAAATATATATTCAACCGGTTGAACAGTTTCGTTATTAAAATGATGACCTGACTGACGAAAGTGTTGGTACAAGTAATTTTTTAACTTTTTAGATTAACATGCATTATATATTTGTTCACGAAATCGAACTTTTAAGGATCGACCTGTTTGTCCAACATATTTTATACCGCAACGTGGTGCATTTCAAGTCAGAACATAAATGACGTGAGATGTACGTCAATCAACATTTGAAGCTAGACATACATTGAACAGCTGATTTAATGGTGGACGTGCAAGATAAATATTTGCAACAACTGCACCTCTTAGCATTGAATTTATTAATAGAGGGAAACACCCTGCGTCTTGAATGAACTAAATGATTTCTGAAAGGAGACTTTATACAGTATTTCCTCAAAACAGGTGATCCTAGAGGAGTTACGGAAACTTTTGAGCCATTTATAAAAATCCTAGTAATATTATTAGAAGGAACATGAAACGAGGTTGCCGAATGAAGATGTAAAGGTGTAAGGCGTACATATGGTTTAGTTCTAAGAATTGAAGTGTTATTTTGTGGAATTTGTTTTGATGACGCAGAGTATAACCGAAGAGGTGAACGATTTATTTTAAAGGTTTTAACTAATAGACTAAAACATGTATCGGAATACTATCAATCGAAATGAATGTCGGACAAATTGTTATTTGTATCTCTTTTTCGTAATTATCTTCAGATCTTCGTTATATGTGTATAGCTGCTTATTGTTTTACTGCAACGTTATATATATTTTGAAAAGGAAATACGGTACAGGTGTAACATAAGAAAATATAGAACTTGATGATGCCATTAAAAGTTCGTGATACTTTATTATAGTATTGTTATGGAATATATAGAGGATCTTACATGGGAGTCTGTTTAATATTGATTTTATTAAACGAGATGGACAAATGTATATAATGGGATACTGTTTAGAGCATCATATCAGTTTTATCCAACGAGTTTTAATGAAGTCAGTATTAAATAGGCATGAATGTGAGATGTTATTTATCACAGAAAAAGCATCATAAGCAACATGTATTCTTGTAGCGGCCTATATAATTATACTGAATGGTAAAAGAAACGCATAAAGGGTATTTCCGCTATGTAGTTTAATATGCAACTGCTAAACGAATGGTACAGGGCGACATCAGGCCTATCCTTTCGGAAAGAAGGTTTAAACAGCACCAAACACACCAATGGTAAACCCCTTTAAAGTTTCATTATCGACAGAATGCGCATTTGGCTCACGTTGCAATCTCTTAACATTAAACATAATACTAAAATGAATGGCTTGACTTCTTCAAGCGAAACTTCAACATGTATGCATTTCGTGTAACAAAGTATACTTTGATTAAAATGGCAGTGTTGTCATTTCTGTAAATAGTTGTGATCCCTTTTTGTACAAACCACGTTGAGATATATCTGGAATAATTACGTGAAATTAGGTCTATATAATAGCATAGTAAAGGCAATTTTGTGATTATGCGATTCTTTTTTTTTTCAGTATATAACGTCGTTGTTTGATGAGGTCCTATGTTTATATGATGACGTCTATGTTGATTCGGTCTTCTCCGTATGACACGGAACAACGGCACTACCTGCTTGATTTCCATAATCTGGTATTTTTAACGGTAACGGAAATCGACCAGGCCATTCCGATGTACTCGGAGCTGAACGGAAAAGACTGAAAGATTATTCGGCATTTATCTACATATGTGTTTCACTAGTGTAATATGATATATATATCATGGCTTTATTTCACTTCCACACCTCAATGACGTGACAAATCTCTTTCAAGAATCTTGTTCTGTCCTGTGGGTTGGTTCGAGCTCTGGCGGCAGCATGTGTTACTGAAATCTTCATCCATCGTCTTATTTCTTTATAAGTAATTGCCTGGATAACCTTGCTAAATAGCCAGTCATTTATTCTGATGATCGACTTTATCGATGGACATAGTTTCCTAACTGCCTCTCAATGTTTCGTACCATTCACACTTGACACGTTTAAAACATTTCAGGACATTTGAATAAGGATCCTGGATGCCCATTACGTGGTAGCGCTTTAATTCCATTAATCGGTGGGGAAGCTTGAATTAACAAGATTTTATAACGAATATTTCGACAATAAAATACGTTTGAAACATAGCTTTCTGCAAAATTGCGATAACCTATTCAATATTGCCTATCAAATGCATTAATTTTACAATAAGCAAACATTTTAAGACCAAATTAAGGTTTTATTTCATACCCCAGCAAACCTCGTTTTCGCTTCTTGGAGAAGGGTTTATAGGGTTAATACGCTATGGTTGAGTTCTGTGAACAGTACCTTCCTGTTCGACTTTTGGTGCACTCTAGAACCTGGTTTATACCTCTTGTGGCCTTTTTTGCCATTGCCTTTTATTTATTTTTGTAATTATTGTTTCTTTCTGTGCATGTTCTTGGTTGATTGTGGTCCGTGAATGGTACATTTCCTGTTTGACGTCTATATCTACTTTGACTACATCA
Source organism: Cyrtodaria siliqua (assembly GCA_037043455.1). Taxonomy (NCBI): domain Eukaryota; kingdom Metazoa; phylum Mollusca; class Bivalvia; order Adapedonta; family Hiatellidae; genus Cyrtodaria; species Cyrtodaria siliqua. Next base: position 130,703 of record JAWPHD010004667.1, read on the forward strand.
ACTTATGATGCATCAGTTTGACTCATGATGCTTCTTTATAATGTGGGTCGTTTTATTTATTAACATATGTTACCCTATGGTGTTTTCCGACACCTATGGTGTTGTCAGTCGTCTTAGAAATATTAAAACTGCTAAAAAGGAAACAAGTTAAACGAGTCCAATCCTACACATGTACATTTTATTTAGAGTGTATTGGCGTTTCTGTTCGTCAAGCAAGGAATTATCTTAATGCTAATGGAAGCATATAATATTATATGGTCAATATATAATAACTGGCAGATACGTATTTGACCATCAATCAATATAAGACGATAAATAGATCCAATCTCGCCTTTTGAAAGTATAAATCCATTTCAACCTTCGATTACAACCGGGAAATAAAGAGATTTGTTCGAATCGCTTGTGGTCTATTAAAACTACGAGTTTTACTATGGATTATGCATTATATGTTGAGATTAGTTAAATGATTATAATAGGAACCAAATAATGATATTGACATTACATGTTTTCCGATGAAGTCGTATAAAAAATATGTATACCTAAACATATCTCTGCTTGCTCTTCTGTATAACATATCTGCGTGGAGTGAATACAGATAATTATTTGATAAAACAACTTTATATATATGTATGTTAAGCATTTGAAAGACATTTGTTGGCGTAAGAATGAAAATGTCTAAACGACTCTTATTTATTTAGATATATATATAAATATCAATAGTTCATTTGCACTATATCCAATATCGCTTTTGCATACATACATCGATTCCAACAGAAATTTACAACCAAGAAAGAAAAGAGTTGTTCGCATCATCATTTTTGGTCTACTGGCTAAACTGTGGAGTATGCATTATTTGTGTGTTCCTGTTTTGCGATCAGGTCAATGTTCAATGATTATAATTGTGATATCGAAATTATATGTTTTCATACGAAGTCGTATAAGAATGTTGTATACCTAGACTTGTTTCTTTGGGCGCTTCTGTACAGCAAAGCAGTACGGAGTGAAAAAGCAGAGTTCTCATATTACCAAGAACCAATCAATTATATAAGTATGTTAAAGAAGTCAATTTGCGATAAAATGAAATGTCGATAAGGCTCTTATTCATCGAAAAGCAATACACATATTAATATTTCATTTGCATTTTTAAATTATCTGCTATAATTGTTATACTTTCGGTTATTTGTTTTTAATTAAGCGTACTATTTTGTGCTGTGCACGTGAACCTGAAAAAGGGAAATTCCTTTTTTCTAGCCTCCCGATCAAAGATTGAGTAATCATTGCTACACGCCTTGAATCGTTTGCTAATTGTGCTGTATGTGGACTTTATTGTTAGAGATTTACGTTTGACGGAATGTACTTTTATTTACACTGTCTTGTATATTTGAACCCTAAAGGCAGGATATTAGCGAGGTTGTATATTCATAAACTCGATTTAAGCTAACCAGTACGCCTTATTGCCTACTGACTATTCCAATTCGGTAACCCTGACTTCACCGCTCGTTGTGTTGTGTATTTTCCTTTTCATTGTACATTTAATTTGCTCTTTGTTTGTGGTACAGTGCGGACCTACAATGCCATTGCGTTTGGGTGCTGTGCTTTCTATAGGACCAATGTTCTCATTTTTACATAGATGGTAGGGCGCTGCAATATCTATAATAATAATTATTATATTTTTTTAAATTATTAACAGTTTTAGTGTTTTGATCATACCAAAACGTAACCAAAACAATAGCTAAGGGTGATGCATTGTGTTGCGCAAAATGTCAGCTGATTTTCTCGGTGCACGAAACCTCGCACTTACCCTACTGTCAACCCAATAAAACGGGACAGTGTAAATAAAGTAATTTGAAGTTAGTTAAAACAACAGCAAAAAAAACCACACGCTTACACATAACGATCGGTACTCAGGATATCGGGATAGTTCACATTTAAAACTATGTCTGACATACCGGTACTAACTACTACAATATAAGGGTTTCTTTGTGCGAATTAAGGGTGTACTTTTTTAAAGCAAACAAGTCAAAATTAACAATATAGGCCATTTAAACCCTGAAAATGGAGGTAGGTGCATAAACTTCCTCCCTTTGTCTATTTACAAATTATATATATTTACAAAACATTTAAGTGTATCGTTCACTATTTGTAAAGTGTATCGTTTACTATGTGTTGACTTTATTGTTAAATATTTACTTTTGATGGGACATACTTGTATTTACACTGTCTTGTCAAAACGGTTTAATAGCGAGGTTGTGTACACATAACATCAATTTAAGCCTACTGACCGTTTCAAGTCGCTTATCCTGTATGTATATTGTCCCATTCATTGACTATTTAATTTGATTTATTTTTATTTGGTTTGTTGTACAGTGTTAACCTACATTGCAATTGCGTTTGAGCGATGTGGTTTTATAGGACTATTTTTTTCTCATTTTATGTATGTATAGATGCTGACAATGCTCCTGACAAAGCTACAGTAGTAAATGTATTTTATCCAACGCTTCATGTGAATACCCAATTGGTCCATAAAGTGTTTGCCATGACAATGCAGTGATTTCCATGTGTGGTTTTAGTGGATGGATTTATAAAATATGCGACTTGTAAACATCGTTAACATAGACATTTACTTACGATAACAGATTCAATTGTTTTAATTGATTTATGTCTTTATAATGTTATACCTCATCAAAAGTCCCATTCTTGATAAATATTGCTGTTCTTAAACCTAACTCTTAAGTGATTTTATAAAGAAAAGTGTTTGTTGAGGACATTAATATTCGTAATCTTTGTCTAACTAAAAAGCTACTCAATCAGGGTTACCGTTACCATACACTTCGTAAAACCTTTGCAAAAAATTATTATCGTATTCCTGATCTTCTTTCCAAATATAAAAGTAATTTAAGGACTCTTCTGCGACAAGGGCTCTGACAACCTGACTTCTATGGTGATGTGATTTATAAACTTCGTAAGATTCTTGGTCATGATCACTTTCATAATATCTTTGTCAAACTTGTTAAAAAGTTTATCAAAAGAGGTTATGACCCTATCATTTCGCAACGTACTGCATGCATGGTGGTGGACCCTTTTACAGTTCGCCACTATGCATTCCTCTTTAACTGTACGATGACCGGACAGGCCGTGGACCCTATGATGGCGCAAACCTAAAGGCCATAGGGACGGTGGCGTTTGATGTTTGTCTATGATCTTTCTTGTCGTGCCTTTAAGGGTTTATTCTCTTGTTGCTCTGGCTTCTGCCACAGAATTCTGGAAAGCTGTCAATAATTGTCATTGGTAATCATTAGCCATTCATGCGATGTCAAAATGTGATGACATTTTCATTTTGTGTATGAACTAACTGAGCAAAACATAATCATCGTCATTGACAACTAGGTAATGTGGTGTGGTCGTGTATGTTGTGTATTTATGACTTTAAAACCCTTTTGTGTTTGTGATGTCTTGTTGGCCTTTTATTCATCTTTACATTGGTTCTTTGTTTCTGTGTGTGTTTGTGGTTGACTGTCGTCCTTAATTCTGCTTTTCCATTTAGATTTTATATCTATATTTTAAAAAAATTCTGGAAAAAGTGTTTATGTAATAGTTTATGTCTTGATAATAACATGCATGCGTTAACTCTCCCTGACATGCATTGATACACAGATGGATCATTACATTTTCTCGATATACTGATGCACGTAACAACTATGCATTAAACATGTTAAAGAAATATCGATTTGCCATCGTTAAATCTAGGAGCTCGACCAAATCACATGTTTGCTAAAACGTTCATTGCGCGTTATTAATAAATAATGAACGACGGTATAATTTGCTTAACATCTTGTTCGCGTGGTTAAACAGTTAGTATCTGATTTCATATCAATTTCACATCAAACAGTAATGTGTTTCAAATATGGTAGATTGAGTGTCAAGACAAGATAAACAAACAGAGCCGTCTAACTAATGTTATTTGATAGTAACGATGTATTTAATTGCATGACACATCACGTGATTATATATACATATGAGAACGAGAACATCATTAAATACTTTGTCAACAGGATATAGTGCCTGCTTTTTAATTTAGTATTTTGACTGTTACTTGTGATACGCAGGCATAACCTCTGATGTTTATTGCGGCCATTGTTTTCTCGTTTAGAGTAAAGCGTTTTGTTAGAAACTGGGACCATACGCCTTTGGCCATGAAATGTTGTGAACATACCTCATTAGAGGTTTCACGTGAACCGTCATAGCATATTATCGTCGGGATGGTTCAAATTTCTGTACTATTGCCATTTTAAATATTGAGTTCGGCTCAACGCGGGACTTTCTTTCCAACTATGGTTGATACTATATATCATAAAGAACTTCAGCTTAATAAAGATAATATATCTGATAATAACGCTTCTTTTCTTGATTTAGATCTCTCGATTGAAAATTGTGAAATAATTAGCAAAACCTATGACAAGAGAGATGATTTTAATTTTGACATTGTTAATTACCCCCACTTGGATGGGGATGTTCCCCGAGCAACTTCTTATGGGGTGTATGTGTCTCAACTTATTCGATTTTCAAGAGCTTGTACTCGAGTTGAGGACTTTAATATTCGTAATCTTTGTATAACTAAAAAGCTACTCAATCAGGGGTACCGTTACCATAAACTTCGTAAAACCTTTGCAAAATTTTATTATCGTAACCCTGATCTTCTTTCCAAATATAAAAGTAATTTAAGGACACTTCTGCGACAAGGACTATCACAACCTGACGTCTATGGTGATGTGATTTATAAACTTCGTAAGATTCTTGGTCATGATCACTTTCATACTATCTTTGTCAAACTTGTTAAAAAGTTTATCAAAAGAGGTTATGACCCTATCAGGTTGCAACGCACTGCATGCTTCGTGCTGGACCCTTTTACAGTTCGCCTCTATGCTTTCCTCTTTAATTGTACGATGTTCGGACAGGCTGTGGACCCTATGATGACGCCTACCTAAAGCCCATTGGGACGGTAGCGTTTGATGTTTGTCTATGATCTTTCCTGTCGTGCCCTTTATGGTTTATTATCTTGTTACTCTGGCTTCTGCCAAGTCACTGAGTACCTTAATTGTGTCTTCCTATGCTATTGACGTTTTGTATTATATTTACACGAGCATATTTGTGTTTTACTTATATTGCCTATTGATACTGCCTTGTTGGCTAGATATTAGATCATTGCGGGGATGTCTTTAGTTTTAATGGGATGACAGTACGGTAAGTGTGAGGTTTGGTGCACCCTAGAACCGGTTTAAACTCCCAGTGGCCTACTTTGCCACTGACCGTTCCAAGGCGGTAGCCCTATTTTCAACCCTGTTGTGTTTGTGATGTCGTTTGCATTTAATATTACTTTTGCCTTCTTGTTTGTCTGCTTGCGTGTTTGTTTCTGTGTTTTGTGGTTGACTGTCCTCCTTAAATGCTACTTTCCCTGTCCGATCTTTTTATATTTCTTTACAACTGCAAATCATAAACAAGAGGCCAAATGGCCTCGCCTTGGCCACGCCTCAAAGTGCTCGCATGTTAAAGAAACAATTACAACAGCAATTTCTTAATATAACTCTATATAAAACTGTGACTGGGGTCAATTTTTACTCCCAGTATCACCATTTAAACAATCTAGTTAAGGAACTATAAGCTTATACTAAATGCAGTACCTCATATAGATTCGGAGATTTGTAAAGGCTTTTCTTTTATGGCTTTACTCAATGTAATAGTGTGACCCACAGGCAGGACCAAACTTGAGTCAATTAAGGGTCACCATTTGAGCAGACTTAGTATAGAACAATAATAATATGCTACCTGCAAAATATTAGGCGTTTATCTCTGGTAGTTTCAGAGAAGATTTGCTTTTCAAGATGTTTATTTATAACTCTTTGTAAATATGTGACCCTTTGGGTGTGGCCAAACATGACCCCAGGATCACTATTTTAGCAAAGTTGGTAGAGGACTAAAAGTTTATACTACATGCACAATATTAGACGTCTGGCTCTTGTAGTTCCAGAAATGGTTTGTTTTTAGAAGAGTGTCCTATATAATTCTATGTCAATATGTGGCCCCTGGGTCGTGGCCAAATATGATCCCGGGGTCACCATTTTAATTTGTTTCTGTAGCAGGCAATAAGCTTATGTCATATGCAAAATATTAGGCTTCTAGCATTTTTATTTTAAAGAAACCTGATTTTTATTTAAAAGGGGGAACTAACTCTAATAACAAAAAACAGCTACCCTGTTGGCACTGCTATCATGTATTTTTTTTCTTTCTCTACAATGTACTCCATGGTACCAGTAAGAATTTGTCACCTGTGATGGTACCGAAATATTGTCTGGCTCATGGTCTATATGGAAGTACTTACCAGGTTATAGTTGAGTTATATTCTATAGCCGTCTTCGATTGTTTTCCGGATTGTTAGTGAAATGCTTTCGAGACATATATTGACTGTCGTATATTGTGCTCATCGTATTACTGAAGGCATGATCAGTCCCCTGCAAATAGTTTCGTTCATATTCCTGTCATTGAATTGAATTGAATGGGTTTGAAGGCGCACCAACACATGATATGGCGACTAACATGCATGAACATGTCAGGCTCATCCTCCATGTACATCGAGATAAAATATGAAAAAAGGTCTTCATTGATTTAGATTTTACTTAAACACGTGTGTTTCATATACCGCGTTGAAGGTTTTGTGCTGGTCGACATTTTGGCCCATTTTATGAGGGTTTCCTTAACTTTCCTCATTATCTTGTAGTAGACACTAATGTCGAGTTTTGGACGTCTTTTAACAGTCCGTAAGTTTACTAATATTATTTCTTATGGATCTGACCCTATCATTTTGCAAAGTACTGCATGCTTGGTGGTGGACCCTTTTACAGTTCGCCACTATGCTTTCCTCTTTAATTGTACGATGACCGGACAGGCTGTGGACCCTATGATGACGCCTACCTAAAGCCAATTGGGACGGTGGCGTTTGATGTTTGTCTATGATCTTTCTTGTCGTGCCCTTAATGGTTTATTCTCTTATTGCTCTGGCTTCTGCAAAGTCATCGAGTACCTTCATTGTGGCTTTCTAGGCTATTGTTTTTTTTTATTATGTTTACTTATATTTATGCTGCATTGTTGGTTAGAGATTAGATCATGGCGTGGATTTCCTTATTGTCACTGTCCTGTTTTAATGGGATGACAGTAGGGTAAGTGTGAGGTTTGGTGCACCCTAAAACCGGTTTAAGCCCCCAGTGGCCTACTTTGCCGTTCCAAGGCGGTAGCCCTATTGTCAACCCTGTCCGAGATCTTTCTATATTTCTTTTTAGAACCTTCTCACCCTGAAGTGCAGAGTTGCTGCAAATTCTATCGTAAAAACTCCATTTACGTTTATAGTTTTTCTGCCACTGCTCTTTTGATGTGAGCGAGATGGCACCTGAAACAATGCAGGGATCCTGATGAAGAACTTTAATGAACAAGAACAAAAAATGATAAAATAAACATGAATTTGGGGGAATTCTACCCCCCTGCCTACCCCTCCAAAGGGATCTGCAGTGGCCCTAATATTTGTCCCGTGACCAAACGGGGCCCTCGGGAACTTGTCATTGAACAAGTCATTAAAATGTATTCCAAGAAATGCATTTGATAACCAAAACGTAATATTATGCTTGCTAAACAACGCATCAGACATGTTGTTTGTAATATATTCAGATAAACAAACCATATATCAAATCAAACGATTGTAAGGTATTGATAAAGAAAAGGTTATAAGTCCAACAGGAAGAGTAGCATTCACAGAACACAGTCACTCAAACAAGTATTACAAAGCAAAGTTTGCACTTCATTAGGACGTAATGCCGATCTGCGGTTTCAAAAGCTACATAGTTATAGCACAAATTTTAAGGTTTTAATTTACTCTTTAATTAAGTGAAGATCAAACTGAAATTCGGAACACACTGATTACATCTAATATTAAGCGGATATCGTCAAAATGATTCCCATTGTTAGCAAAAGATTTTGGTATTACGCTCTTGAAAACTATATGTCAATATTTGCAAGAAAAAATAAATAAATTTAATCCATTTAAACATGGACAATCATTGAACTATTTCAAAGAAAGGAAAGAAATATAAATGATCGGACAGGGAAAGTAGCATTCAAGGAGGACAGTCAACCACAAAACACAGAAACAAACACGCAAACAGACAAACAAGAAGACAAAAGTAATAATAAATGCAAACGACATCACAAACACAAAAGGGTTGGCAATAGGGCTACTGCCTTGGAACGGTCAGTGGCAAAGTAGGCTAATACAATGGGTCAAAATGTCGATGAGCACAAAACCTTCAACGTGGAAAGTTAACTTTATTACACATCACGAATGGATGCCAAAGTGTATTGATGCTGCTCTAATGGATTTTGGAACTTAGGGCATCCTGAAACGTCGATTACAGAAGCGTTACAGAAACATCATAATATGCCTTACAATAACGCTTAAGGACAAGTGGAAGAATCTTGAACAGCATGTGATCAACACGACATCATGGCCAATGGGTTGCAGAATTATTTTTATAAGTGAGCATTTGATACATTGAATAATAAGCTAATACTGTTTCGAGCCATTCCAAAACTGTTCATTTATAAGTTGTGCTACGCATTTATAAAATATGTGTGTGTTCAGTATTCAAAGAAAAAAACGTCATTTGCACCAAAACAACAAATATCTGCATTAATAAGTGGCTTCAGGCTTTGTACACACTAAGGCATAGTTTAAAACCGTATAGGGTGCAACTACATATAAAATCGAATTACGGATTGTTTCGTAAATTGATTTTACATTTTATTTCAGAACTTGCTTGCAGACATTAATTAATTCCTTTGATATTTGTAAAGCATATAAAAAAGATTCCTGCACGTTTTGATGCGTCAATACATCACATGTTCCGATGTCATAATTATGCTCCGTTAGCTCAAACACATACATCTCTGACTTCCCTATTGTGCTATTGCGTTATGAACTTGCCCAAATTTACATTCTAAATGTCACACAGGAAAGGCAATTGCGTGCGTATAAATGTGATTTAATAAGAAAGCATTGTGTCATGTCGTCATGTCCGGGTACTGCGATATTCTGTTGATTTTGCTGCAAACCTGCATTGTAGCAGTTGTACAAAGTCAATTATCCATGACATTGAGATGAATTTTAAACAAATTATGTTTGCCCAGTTGTATATGACAATTTCGTAAAAGTTGTCCAAAACAAGGGTCATATATAATAACACCTGTCACCATGTGTCCAATGGTTGAGAAATGTTAATATTCTCCTATATATATACCTGTATAAAATCGTTACTGATGTTGATTTTCAACCAAGACGCATCATTATTACAAACTTGATTTTGAATGTTTATGAGCTTTTACGCAGAAGATATATGTGGTTGGTACTGTGGATTCTGCGAAGACATTTGAGAGTTGCAATATCATGTATAAACGACTGGTAGACAAAGTGCATCAGCAGCATTCAATAAAACTGTGTCTGTTAGGCATATTACCAAACGCTCGGTATTCGCTTGTGTTAAAATGAAAAGAACCTGTCACTTGAGAGAAAACTGTTTATTTTGTCCCTTTATTAGATGCTTATAGTTTCTTATGTTTTCTATTCCCGTGTTTCCTCAGCTTCTGTTCACAGGAAAAAGACAAATCACGGGTATAATGAAGTCTGGGTTATGTTTTATCAAAGTCTGAAAATAAATACTAAAACCAACAGCGTGTTATGTACCAATCCCATTAGTCGGAAAACGGTCTGACAGTGATTTATTAGTTATTTTGGCGTTAATGCTGGTACCGATGCTGCTAAATGTATACTGCAATCTGACAATAATTCGTGGATTTCTATTTGACTTGTTTATAAAAGAGTATGATAGTGGACATTTGGAAACGGCCGAACACGATAAATACGAAATATTGAGACTAGCATGGTTTATGTGTGGAAAACGGAGAATAAGTATTTGATTTGAAAAACTAAACAATCTCCTAGTTGTAAAGAATTATAAAAAGATCGGACAGGAAAAGTATCATTCAAGGAGGACAGTCAACCACAAAACACAGAAACAAACACGCAAACAGACAAACAAGAAGACAAAATTAATAATAAATGCAAACGACATCACAAACACAAACTGCCTTGGAACGGTCAGTGGCAAAGTAGGCCACTGGGGGTTTAAACCGGTTCTAGGGTGCACCAAACCTCACACTTACCCTACTGTCATCCCATTAAAACAGGACAGTGTAAATAAAAAAATCCCCTCCATGATCTAATCTCTAACCAACAAGGCAGAATCAATAGACAATATAAGTAAAACACAAATATGCTCGTGTAAATATAATACAAAAAAACAATAGCATAGAAAGCCACAATGAAGTTACTCGCTTTTCTTTTATACGGCAGAATATGTCATAATCAAATCGTACCTTCCCATCGATAATACCACTGACACTCTTTAGACGATAATCAGGTTCGAACACAGCTGATCCGCCTCATATCTCGTTTAAACGTACTTAGTAAATCTTTCAAGATATACTAAAAAAGGTATAAAGGAGAATATTAGAAATAGTCGAACACGATAAATGCAAAAATATTGCAGTCTCGGTTTGATTGACACTGTTCATGAACGGTAGTGAAACGTGCTTGCTTCCGTTTTCGCCCTCTAGCCCCGCGTCGAGCAGAACTCACTATTTAAATTGTCAATAGTATAGAAATTTGAGCCATCCTGAAGATGGTATGCATATGACGGTGAACATGGAACCTTGAATGAGGTATTTTCACACCATTTCATGACCAGCGGTATATGGTCCCAGTCATTAACAAAACGCTTTACCCTAAACGAGAAAACAATGGGCGAAATTACCAAAATGGAATTTAGTTGGGAGCAGAGTTTTTGCCTGTCTATCACAGGTAACAGTCAAAATACTAAATTAAAAGCGGGCAACATATCCTATTAACAACGTATTTAAATGATGTTCTCGTTCTCATAAATATATATAATCACGTAATGTGTCATGCAATTAAATACATCGTTACTATCAGCAAATAACATTATTTATACGGCTGTTTGTTAATCTAGTGAAATTAAATCAACCGTATTTGAAACACTCCTGTTTAATGTGAAATGGACATGCAATAAGATACTAATTGTTTAACGACGTGAACAAAATGTTAAGCAAGTTATACCGTGGTTCGTTATTCATTCTGGTAAATCGATCGTACACTGCAAATCATATCTGACACCGTGAACGTAATTATTGAAATGTTGTTATTATTTAATAATAACGTGTAATGAACGTTTCAGCAGATTGTCATCTAGTGGAGCTCTTAAGTTTATGTCAGATCAATATTGATATTAATATAGTTATTAAATGTGCTTCAGTATATCTAGAACAGCAAACAGGAACAGTATATGAATAGGTAGATATAAAATTCGAACTGGAAATGTGGAATTCACCACAGTCAACCAAAAGCACGCATAGAAACAAACAACAATTATCCCGACGTCATACGTTTTCGACGCTCTTGTGTTTTCGACGGTCACCGTTTATCACGCATTATTTCGGATTGCGCATGATTTCAGAGTTCAGCATGTAAAGATTTGTTGACAAACATAATTAAATGCAATATTTAATTATATTGGAGAAAAATAACATTCGATGGGTTATTTGTAAGAAAACGAAAACTACCCTTAGGCTACCCGTTTTTTCTCGTTTCACATTAATTCCAAATCTTCCAAAATGTTTTGTGCTATATGCTTAGTTCTAGTGAAACTTTTTTTCAAATTTGAAATGCATTAATTGTCGTAATAGACTATTAGATTAATGCTAAGGCCGTCGAAAACCAATAACACCGGGATACAAAGATGAATAAATGACATCACAAACACAAAAGCGTTGACAATAGAGCTACCGCCTTGGAACGGTCAGTGGCAAACATGCATGACAGGAATATTTAACGCATGTAGGTTATTAGCTAACTGGTAATTCAGAAACAATTCTAAAGAATCTTTGATACCTGAGCACGTTTTTCTTCAGATGTGTAAAGTCAATATCTTGTTTTAAAACCCAAGCGGGTGTTAGTTGCTACACGCATTAGGCATAAATTGCAGTTAGTATTTTGACTGCTTCAAGATGACGGTTTCAGCATTCCGTCAAATTAATATAATTGTCTTATGAATTTAGTTTCGACACTTTCTAGAACAAAACTATTAATATAATTTTTTAAAGATATGCTTGGTAAGGATGTGATTTTCAAAAGATGTTTGTTATTTTATTATATTCTAAGCGAAGTATCGGAATTATCTCCCATTTATTAAAAACAATTTATTTCATGATACAAACTATCGATATTAACAAAATTAAATGTTTGGCACTGACAAGAATTGTCCATTCTGTCATTGTCAAAAAACCGCTGAAATGTGTTCACGCACGATAGTTATTCTCAAACAAAAACGTTCCAAGTTTCGTAATCTTAAAATTACCTACATTTTCATTGAAATGAGAACAGTTTTCGATAACCTATGAATCATATTTGCTTTATATTTATCATTGAATTTATTTACAAATGACTTTCTAGCATTATTGGTCATATCTATGTTACTTTATCATTGACCCCAAACACATACGGCTTTGTATCTCGTCTATGGAAATGACCTGCATTTTAGAGCTAAATTTATTTTGCTCAGTATAGTTTACGTTACAATTAGTGACAATAAAACATACAAGTATACGTGTTTGTGAATACTAATGAGTATAAAATTGATATGGATTCCTTTTTATTATTATTTATTTATCATTATACATCATTATTTATGTATACATTGTTTGCTGTAAATGGTATCGATAGTTCTTTATAGCTACAACCTCTTTTAAAATTGTTTAAATGTTCACCAAAAACGTGATCAAAAGCGGCGACTTAATTAGCAATTGTGTGAATACAGACCGTACCCAGATGCGACTGAAGTTTATCTCTAGGATACTATTGCATATCTGTGTATTCTTAGTTTAATTGGGTTCATAAGATAAATTAATTATTCAACGCTTCTCGCGTATGCTGTAACAGCCAATTACAAAACAAATCAATAAACCAGCTAGCAGCTTGACACTTCGTCTTAGTACAATTACGAAAAATGAACTTTGATGCAGGATTTCAAGACGGCTCGACAGCTTTCAAAATACATTGCTGGTATAGAAGTCTTAATTAACAGCAACGGTACACATTGACGCACTAATACCATTGCTTGCATAACGATACATGGGTGCCATATTGTGTGTATTAATTTGCAAACATGATGATAAACAAGCAATTGGAATAGGAGCAATACTAACGGCATAAATCACAGTCAATTTATGCCTATGTCAAACTTGTATCCCTTGTAGAAATGATATGAGAATGTCAAAAGTCGGATTTTAAGTAAGTTATGGTTTTAATGTTATAAGTATAACGGTTACTACCGTTCATGAACAGTCTCAACCAAACCTAAACTGCAATATTTCGTATGTATCGTGTTCGGCCGATTTCAAAGGTCCACTCTCATACTTATTTAAGCATAACAACAATCTGTATTTAATGTTAGGTTCTATGCTTACATTTTCTATGTAACAGTTTGTTGCTTTCTTAACGTCTCACAACACAGTTAATTATACATAGCTCTGCATATGTAGCAGGACACCTCTGGACCACTGTAGAGCTTAATGAATTGTCTTAAACGTATTTTCTTTGTGAAACTTGATGTCTGTTGCGCGAAATATCCAGCAAAAAACATGGGGTTGACCAATTTGCTATTTTTAATACCAATAGTTTGAAGAGACCCTCTTGAATTTGTCCATTTCACTGACATTTTCAAATGTATCACTACTCAGTATTAGATTCTCAGATCTGTGCTCAGAAACATTCAGGCATATCCTAACCTGTATGAAATCATGAACTTTTCCCATTCTTGTCACCTGCAACAAAAAAAGAGAAAATATTTGCACATTTTAAGAAATAAACAAGAACCGAATAACACAGATTCTTTTTTTAAGCTCTAGAAAGTTCCTACCGAGACTGCCTACCGTGACTGGCAAGGGAAATAACTGTTTAGTGAGACCTTGAAGGAAAATATGTTCCGCGACATGCGACAAAAAATCTTTTCTGAAGAAACTTACGTTAAAGCCATACATTAAATGGCCTCATTTTACCACATCGGGCGACTTTTTGTGAAATTATAGCATAAAGTATGACAACGTCTGGATTCGACAAATTGAGATCTGAGCAATTCAAAAATGTATAGGATTGCATAGAGACGACAAAGGTGTATCTTTAATAACTCCTTCTTTAGTAAAATAATTATCGGTATTGTTCTTTCTACATTGAGCGTTATGTTTTCTTTACCTAAAATGTGTTTCATATTTAAATTATAATGTGTGTAAGTCAAGTCAAGTCAAGTTCAGTCAAGTCAAGTTATGGTGAGTCAAGTAATAAGGAAGTTATGGTGAGTCAAGTCATAAACAAGCTGTGCAGACTTTCAGCAGCTGATTCAGTCTAGTCTAGTCTAGTTGAGTCAAACAATAGTCAAGTCAAGTCAACACCAAAGTGAAAATGTATCCATATACAGTCAAGTAAGTCAAGTTCAAGTCAAGTCGATGTCATACATTTCATATGAGGTTGTATGCAACCGACATCTTGAAAAGTGACAAATAAATTATTTTACGTAAGCTTTTTTATGCAAGGCAGTATGCGACCTACATAGATCTATCTAACAAGTGAGAAATAAATTATTTTACGTAAGGTTGTTTTACACAAGGTTGTATGCTGTGCTGACTGAGCTATGTGACTGACATTCTTGACCAGCGACAAATTTACATTACTTTACGTAATGTTATTTCGCATAAGGTTGTCTCTTTCATAGCAATATAAAAAAAATCTGCGACAAGTGGTGCACAGTTCGTACCCATAGGGATACCAACAATTGGTCTATAAACGGTCGTTACATACCTGACGAAAAATATTATCTAATAGGAAGATGAGTGCTTCACAAACGTCTGTGTGTCTCAACTTATTCGTTTTTCAAGAGCTTGTACTCGAGTTGAGGACTTTAATGTATAACTAAAAAGCTGCTCATTCAGGGTTACCGTTACCATAAACGTCGTAAACCTTTGCGAAATATTATTATCGTAAAACTGATCTTCTCTGCAAATATAAAAGCAATATAAGGACTCTTCTGCGAAAAGGACTATCACAACCTGACTTATATGGTGATGTGATATACAAACTTCGTAAGATTCTTGGTCATGATCACTTTCATACTATCTTTGTTAAACTTGTTAAAAGGTTTATCAAAAGAGTTTATGACCCTATCATTTGGCAACGTACTGCATGCTTGGTGGTGGACCAAGTACAGTTCGCAACTACACTTTCCTCTTTAACTGTACGAGGACCGGACAGGCTAGGAACCCTATGATGACGCCTACCTATAAAAAAGGAGTATGATAATGGACCTTTGGAAACGACCGAGCACGACACATACGAAATATTGCAGTCTCGGTTTGATTGAGACTGTTCATGAGCGGTAAAGCCCAATAGGACGGTGGCGTTTGATGTTTGTCCGCGGTCTTGTCTTGTCGTGCCCTCAATGGTTTAATCTCTTGTTGCTCTGGCTTCTGCCAAGTCATCGAGTACTTTCATTGTGGCTTTCTAGGCTTGTTTCGTATATATATATACACGAGTATCTAGGTGTTTTACTTATATTACTTTTTGTTTTATAACGCCTTGTTGGTTAGAGAATATTTCATGGAGGGGAATTCTTATTTACACTGTCCCTTTTAATTGGGATGACAATAGGGTAAGTGTAAGGTTTGGTGCACCCTAGAACCTGGTTTAAATCCCCAGTGTCCTTTTTGGCCACTGACCGTTCCAAGGCGGAAGCCCTATTGTCAACCCTTTTGTGTTTGTGATGTCGTTTGCATTTTGTATTACTTTTGCCTTCTCGTTTGTCTGTTTGCGTGTTTGTTTTTGTGTTTTGTATTTGACTGTCGTCATTGAATGCTACCTTCCCTGTCCTTTCTTTCTTTTTCTTGGCAAGTACTCATAGTGTAAATGTCTAAACTGCCGTTAGTAAGAAAAGCTTTAATATGTTTACAGGTCAAACATGGTGTATTTTCCCAAGCGAATGTTTTTTGAATAAGAGCAATAAGCTTGAATTTGATAAGGTGATGTGATAAGGTTGTATATAGCGAAACGAAGTCATCAGTGCAAATAGATGAAAACAAGAAAGATATAAAAATCGGACAGGGAAAGTAGCAGTCAACCGCACATTATCAAGAATGTCTCCTGAAATGTTTATAGACCAAATCAAATTAATTTCAGAGTTTTCATAAGTTTAATCACAATATTGTTTAACGTGATCTTTAACGGCAGGAAGATAAGAAGTTAAAAGTTTGGAGATGTTTGTGGTAAAGCGGGCCTTATACGGATGTTTATGTAATGTAGGAATCCAGTAAATAGTTGGCAGTTTGTTCTGCTTTTCGTCTACCCCAGCCTTGAAAGAAGTGCATCGAGTGATATTTGTGGAAACAGTTCATCCTCAGTAGAATGAACTGGAATATACGAATTAGTGCTACCGAGTTCCAAAAATAAAACAGTGACGTACATGTAATGTAGGCGTCAAACAGTAATTACATTATTAGCTGCTTTATCAGCAGGAAATAATACAAATTTATTATAAAATTCTTGAATTCCCGATTTTAAATTACGAAAGGAATACCCCGGTCTCGGAAGAAGTAAAGAGGGTTTAGCATTATAAAACTTAATACGTGCATCTATAATTTTAAAAATTGACTTTTTCCATGTAGAAAGAGAGTTTGGGTCCATATGTTCTCTACGACACCATTTTATACTGAAATCCTCAATGTATTGGGCGATCTGAGCACGACAGGCATCAAAATCGATAGTTGAAGGTAATCTATACTTGGGTACTTTTGAATAAATATTGATAAAGGTGATCCTTTGGGAGAACAATTAAGAGAATACAGCAGCAGACTCGATTTTATTGAGTCTGTTCATGAGAAGTAATGAAAGAAGCAACACCTCTCACGCCCCATAGCACCGGCTTAAGCTCGTTGGTCCCAAAGGACCAGTAAAAATAACACCTCTGATTCGTAGCACAGGGAGACATTTTACAGCCGCCACACTGCACTAAACGAACGCTACCGAATACGTTTGTCAATACATCAAAATTACCAGTGATGACATGACCTGATGGGGCATAGCAAAATGTTATGTGTTACATTCACATTCCTTAGGAGTGTTATTTACTCTATCAAGGTCAGAATCTATTTTGTTGTAGTTGAAAATAATATTTCTGATACTTTTCTTATACTTATAACAAATACAGGACTTTCTGAAATTTTTAAATATTGAGGGATCGAATCAACTACATGATTATCTCGAAAAATGATAGGCATGTCAATTAAATCAATACCTTTATTAAGATATAGTATTTTCAGAAAATGCATGACGTGACCAGACTCCTTGTCAATATGGGGTCGGAGAACATGTTGTGTGTAGCTTTGACTTATGGAAGCAGAGTTATACAAATGAATATTTTGTCTGCTTCCTCGTCGATCAACTTAAGTGTAGAAATGAACAGAGAGGTAAGGCGTGAAAGCATAGAGTGCTTTCCAGAATGTTTAAAAATAGTATATAAATCAGCGACTGAAATAATTACACGCGATTTACGTTTACATTACGCCTACGACCATGAGAGCTAGAGTTACGCTTTCGAATAGAAAATGCTAGAGTTACGCTTTCGAATAGAAAATATAGAAAAAATGCCAATATTAGGATCTTTTGAAATATTTTCTTGTTGATAAATATTGTCATTAAGGCCGAGTGGATATGGTGTCAGAAAGTTTTTCATCCACTTAAGTTCTGATATATTTCTAGCTTTTATTTTAAAGCTATTAGTAGCATCATTATCATAAATTATATATTCAACCGGTCGAACAGTAACGTGACTAAAAACATTATCTGATTGACGAAAGTGTTGGTACAAGTATTTTTTTTGATTTTAAGGATTACCTGCATTATATGTATGTTCACGAAATCGAATTTTTAAAGATCGACCTGTTTGTCCAACATATTGTTTACCGCAACGTGGTGCATTTCAAGTCAAAACTTAAATGACGTGAGATGTACGTCAGTCAACATTTGAAGCTAGACATACATTAAACATTCTACCGTTAACAGCTGATTTAATGGTTGAATTGCAAGACAAATAACTGCAAAAACTGCACCTCTTAGCATTGCAGTTATTAATAGAGGGAAAACCCATGCGTCTTGAATGAAATAAACGATTTCTGAAAGGAGACTTTATATGGTTTTTCCTCAAAACAGGTGATCCTAGAGCAGTAACTGAAACTGTTGAGCCATTATTAAAAATCCTAGTAATATTATTAGAAGGAACATGAAACGAGGTTGCCCAATGGCGATTTAAAGGTGTAAGTGTTTAGGTCTAAAAAATGAAGAGTTATTTTGTGGAATTGTATTGATGACGCAGAGTGTAACCGAAGAGGTGAACGATTTATTTTAAGTGTTTTTACAAATAGACTCATATATGTAATTTAGAAAGTAATACCATTCTGTGAAAAGCGAAATAATGGCCAATTAATAGTTATTAGAGATACGAAATAGTATCAACGATCCATAATAATTAATATTTATAAACTTACGGACGGTTAAAATAGGTCCAAAACTCGACAATAGTGTCTAATACTAGAGCACGAGGAAAGTTAAGGAAAACCCTAATAAAACTGGCCAAAATGTCGATGGGCACAACACCTTCAATACGATGTATGAAACACACGTGCCTAAGAAAAAACTGGATCAATGAATGTCATACAGTCCCTGTGCGATGAAAAATAACAATAGTGATTGGATGTACGGGGAGAATTTCTACGGTCGCCACACGGCACCAACAACACTATTGTGAAAGTAAATATAGATATAAAAATCGAACAGGAAAAGCAGTATTCAAGGACGACAGTCAACAACAAACACAAACAGAAACAAAGAACACATTTCAAGATGAATAAAAGGCCAAATAAGACATCACAATCGCAAAAGGGTTGACAATAGGGCTACTGCCTTGGAACGGTCAGTGGCAAAAAAGACCGCTTGGGATTTAAACCAGGTTCTAGTGTGAACCAAACCTCTTAATATAAATACAAAATACCTATATATAAATACAAAAAGACAATAGCCTAGACAGCCACAAAGAAGGTACTCAGTTACTTGACAGAAGCCAGAGCAACAAGAGAATAAACCATTAACGGCACGACAAGACAAGACTGCAGACAAACATCAAACGTCACCCTCCTTTTAGGGTCCACAACCTGTCCGGTCATCGCACAATTAAAGAGGAAAGCATAGTGGCGAACTGTAAATTGGTCCACCACCAAGCATGAAGTGCGTTGCAAAATGAGGGTCGTAAAAGTCTTTTGATAAGCCTTTGAACAGTTTAACAAAGATAGTAAAAAGGTTTAGGATCTAGTAAATTAAGTAAGCTTGTCACAACACTAAAGGATAAAAAGAAATATGTTGTACATTACAGAAACTTAAAAGTGTAAGAAAAGTTGGGATTAAAGGTAACACAAATACATAGAATACTACAGTTTAATGAATCAGAGTGGCTAAATGTATATAGAATGTAACACTGCCAAAATAATAGTCGGTAAATATGCTTTTGAAAAGAATTTCTTTAAACTAATGAACAATTCAGTTTTTGGTATGACTAAGGAAAATTTGAGATGGAGAGTTAATGTCAAATTAAGTCATGATCAGGAGGTCCTTTTTAAAATATGCAGCAAAACCTTCATTTGTTCTTGTAAAATGTTTAATGAATATTTATTTATGGCTAAGAATAAAAGAAAAACTAATTTTATATCGTCCTTGTTATGTTGGTATGTGTATTTTAGACTTATCAAAATATGTGATGTATGAGTTCCATTACAACTACATTAACAATAAATATGGTAATATAGCTAAATTGATGTTTACTGATACTGATTCGTCGTGTTATGAAATTAAAACCAAAGATGTGTATGCAGATTCTTTATAAAGATAAAAAACTTTTTGATAATAGTGATTATGATCCGAAAAATCATTTCATTTCAACGACAATAAAAAGGTTATTGATAACATGAAAGATGTGGAATACCCATTGTTGAATTTGTTGGGCTTTGGAGTAAACTATATTCATATATATTAGCTAATTAGACTGGTACAAAGAAATGTAAGGGTATTAAAAAGTGTGTTGTTAAAACAATATAATGCATGATACCTATAAGACCATTTTATTTACAGCAACAGAAGGCTACCATGAAATAAACGTTATTACATCAAAAGAAATACCTAAAAGCTATATAATAAAGGTCAAAAAATGATCTAAACAGCTATATAATAAACAAGAAAAGTCTCCTTATGACGACAAAAGATACATTCTAGGTAATGTCCAAAATACTTTAGCATACAGATAATACATGCTCAGGAATCATTTGTTTTTTACGACTGTTATGTTAATCGCGAGCGTAAGCTCGCCTTACGGTTAACGCGTTGTTGATTTTCTGAAATTGCCATACTAAGGCAATAAAAATCTTCGTCAAACCGCTAGAGTTACCTGCCCGTAAAGTTGCATCGTGCAAGTAAAACGGTGCACCGTGCAGGTGAATCGTATTTCTAGCACGTCGTTATAACCTCACATGAACGCCGAGCGGAGCGAGGTGTTATTCGAAGGAAAATAAAGCTAATTACACCGAGATTACATCGAGCGTATCGAGCGAAGCGACGTTATACAGCTAATTCCACCGAGCGAAGCGAGGTCTGGTGCATTGAATATATCATACATGTAAATTAAGTTTGTTTTCGATTCTCTTCTCTTCTTTTCTATTCAGTGTTTTCGCTGGCTCAGTCCATTCAATTCAACATATTTATTTTATTTATTTTTCACAATCTAATTTGTTAAAAAAAATAAAAATCCACGATTTAATGCTTGATTACGTATAAATACAAGTGAATGCGTCAATATTTATTATTTAAAAAATAAAGATAGAATATAATAGCCTGGTTCTCTGGCTTAAAATAGAATAGAATATAATCATGAGCATTAACTCGAAATCTTCTAACTTCTACTCCCTAAATAATCAGATCCTCCAACAAGTTAAAGAAAGACACTACCTCGGAGTAACCATATCGGAAGATCTGAAATGGGATGCGCACATAACAAAGACCATCAAGAAGGCCAACTCATCCCTCTGGTTCAATAAGCGCAACCTAAAACACTGCCCTAAGTCATGCAGAAGATCAGCATACCTGGCACTGGTGCGATCGACGCTGGAATATAGCGCCACCGTCTGGGATCCCTATTATAAGAAGGACATCAACAGATTGGAAAGGGTACAACGCCAAGCAGCTAGGTTTGTCTCCGGAGACTACAAGTCACGCGAGGAGGGATGTGTCACACGAATGCTGTCAGACTTGAAGCTACCGTCGCTCCAAGACAGAAGGAAGATGAATCGACTCGTCTTCTTCTACAAGGTGGTCGATGGGCTGGTGCCAGCTTTCAAATGCCAAGACTATCTTTGGTTTGTTGTTTGTTTGTTTGTATGGTGTTTTACGTCATTTTCAACACATGTAAGGTTATATATGACGGTGGATTTTTGGGTGGTGGAGGCAGACCACCCACTTGTCCTGGGTAGAACCAGTACTATAGAACCAGTACTATACACCTCCCGCCATCCGTAAGGATCGACACATCCTCACAAGTCGAGCTCCCAGTGGGATTCGAACCTGCAGCGGTGAGAGGCGAGAAGTTTTACAACGCAACATTCAGTATCACATGAAAACATGAATTCCTATTCCTTCCTACCTGATCATTGCTGCTAAGTGAAGGCATTTACATTTAGGAAATAGGAATAGATTGGATCATCCTGAGAAGTCTCATAAAAAAAGTATGCATACATAATTATACTGATAATGCTTATTCAAGTTCACCTGACACTTACTCACTATTTAAGTCAGTTTTTTCACAACTGTGGCCGATTTATTTATTATTATTATTTTATTTATTTTGGAAAACATTTCCACCACTTAAATTGTTCAATATTGTTTTGTTCTGGATATGTTCATAGAAGAAAGTTTATCTAAAATGTTTCATTTCATCCTGCACCCACAAAAACAATGCATGTATTCAATACTTTTTTCACAAATTAGGCAGTTTTCGCGCTTATTTTTCTCCACCAAAATGACCAGGCTAGGGTCGGGAGTCTTCACAATCTTTAGTGGGTAAAAGCCCTGCCAACATTACAATGGAAATCACACTGCAGTGCTTGGTTTGATTTAGTTTAAACTTATTTATTTTACATCGATTGTAACGAAAGCTCTATAACTTATTTGAATCACTCTCGATGTCTTCCTGGGTAGAACCAGTACTAAGCAATGCAGATAAAGTGTCTTGCTCAGGGACACAACGCAATAGCGGGAATCGAACTCACAACTTTTGGATCATGGGTCCAACGCTCTACCACTAGACCACAGCGCTCCACGGTTTGATTTGGAAGTAATAGAGTATAATGTGTAGATCCCCATTTCGATTTCGAATAGTTATGCTTAAATAATTTGTTGAATTAGTTTTTTTTATGTGATGATCGCAAAGTTTGTATGCGAATAGTAGTGGGTTGTGCTTTTGGTGTGTCCCTTAGAACGGAGCAACTGAGTTGGGTTTAGAAATCCCTATGTTATAAGGTATTACAGTATGAGTAATATTACACAATGTAACCATTTTATTTACTTAAACCGACGCTCGCCATGAGGCAGTGCCTTATTCATATTACATAATGCGCTCAATCAGCCTGTTTTCCACCATATGTTTAAAGTGTTAATGTTGCGTGCGTTGCTATCGATTTTATACAATAGTGTTCGATTGACGCATTTTGGCTATTTAAGCTCTTTAAAAGGAGGCAGTATTTTGCGATTTAGCAGAAAGCTAGTAAAATGTATAAGGTTTGACTTTTTGTTCTGTTCTAGAACTATCGTAACTCAGTATATTTTATTTTTATAGTTTAGTTGTCAGTATATTTTATATTTATAGTTTCGTTTGCATTATATGTTATATCGTAGTTTTTTTAAAATAAATATGCTTTACTGCATTTTTACAAGTAATAATACGTTGCTTATGGCGAATTCTAATAATATAAAGTGTTTTTTTACATTAACGGTCACATGCTATCGTAATGCGATACGAAATGAAACGTTTTAAAAACGTTTGTAGCATGGTCAGTGAAAACTCTCTTTGTTATAGTACAGGTGTAAATCGTTTGATAGAAAATAAGACCTGTAAGAATAACAATTAGAATAACAGTAAGAATAACTGAAATAGAGCTGAAACGGACATGCTACATAACAAATAGAGTATGGTTTCATCTCGTTGGTTACTTTAAACATCGAGATGGGCGTATCCCATCTCGATGTTTGAATTACCCAACTCTATCAAACTATACTCTATCTATTACTTTAATCTATATTTTTATAAATAATAATTTTAAACATGATTTTATTAACAACCTTCAATTATATCAGAAGCAAAAAGTGCAGTACGAGTATTAATGTTAGTATGGTATAAATTAACATAGTGCGAGATAATAATATAACACAGATGTTAATAATAGCTTCCATTTGAAAGCAATGTTGCTGGGACTTAGCTTTATAAGCGTTTGGAGCATATGCAGTTATCAGCTCAGCAGGCATAAATCAGTCAGTTTGGTGAAAACGAAGTCTGTGCTGGTTATCCTCGTAATGTGGCTCTGTGTAAATTGTTTCTCCGCCGACATACTTGAGAGATTGTCCATTAATAATTATTTCCTCTCGGTGTGTTAGCTAGGTGGCTTGTCAAACCTTAGATGTATATCTGTGATTCGTTTCGTCAGAGATATGTCAAATGGGGGTACTCACAGCACCTTGAAATGAACATAGGCAATTGAAACGTTAAGCGGTTGCGAGATGACTGAAGTACAGATTAGCATAAGCCAAACTGATCCCATTGGCGGGAGTGTAGGGCTAGTTATAATAATTAACACGATCGCCAGTGGTAAAAGAGATGCGTGTCCTGCTGGGCTTTTGCAAAAAAATAATTATTAGTTATTGGGATGTTTTCAATCAGCTTACCATTAAAAGGGTAAATAACCATATCACCATATGTCATAAACGTATTACAAGTAGTAAATATTACGGCGGTATCAGGTGAGTTTCCCGAGCAAGGTTTACTCAAGCAATTTAAAATGTGTTAACGGTAAGCTTATCATCGTTATTTAAACTGACTGGAAATTGTTTTACCAGTTTTTTAACGATGGTGTGCTTGGGTTGAGAGCCGTGGTTAGCACATTTTGGTACCGCCATATTATAAACTACTAGCTCTATTGTCAACCCTTTTATGTTTGTACTGTATTATCTTGCCTTTTTTTCATCTTTGTAAGTGTTTTGTTTCTAAGCGTGCTTTTGATTGACTGTGGTCCTTGACTGCAACATTTCCTGTTCGACTTTTAGATCTGCTTATACATATACTGTTCTTGTTTGCTTTTCTAGATATATTGAATCACATTTAATAACTGTATTAAAATCAATATTGATTTGACATCGTTAAAAGAGCTCCACCAGATCACAAGCTGCTGAAACGTTCATTACACGTTATTCATAAATAATAACAACATTTCAATAATTGCGTTTCCTGTGTCAAATATGATTTGTAGTATACGATCGATTTACCAGAATGAATAACGAACCACGGTATAACTTGCTTAACATTTTGTTCGCGTCGTTAAACAGTTAGTATCTGATTTCATGCCAGTTACACATTAAACATCAAAGTGTTTCAAAATACGATAGATTTAGTTTCATGACAAGAACAATATAACAAATGGTATTTGCTGATATTACCGATGCATTTAATTCCATTAAATCTCACGTGAATATATGCATGAGAACATCAATTAAATACGGTGTCAATTCTAAAATATCGACTATCGTCTTAGTATAAGTTGCATGAAAGGAGTAACATCATCATTTCAACAAATCAGTGAGCCCTGTATTTCTAAATGCTGTACAAATGCATATGATTAGACATACATGTTAAACGCACAATACATACAGACAATTGATTATACATACATTACATAAACATCTAATTGATTCGATATATATGTGATACACAGACAATTGATTAGTCATACATGGCATACACTTATACTTGAGTATACATACATGACATACACATACCCTTGATTATACATACAAGACATACATTTATAATTGATTAGAAATACATGTGATACACATATAATTGATTAGACATACTTGACACACACATATAATTGATTATACATACATGAAACACACATACATTTGATTAAACGTACAACATATACACAGACAATTGATTAGACATACTTGACATATACATATAATTCATTAGACATACATGACATATACATATAATGGATTAGACATACATGACTTACACATATAATTGATTATACATACATGACATACAGATACACTTGATTAGAGGTACAATATATACTAATACAATGGATTAAACATACATGTTTACACAGACAATTGATTAGACATTCATGAAATACACATATAATTGATTAGCCATACATGACATACTCATATAATGGATTTGTCATACATGCCATATAAATATAATTGATTATACATACATGACGAAGACATACACTTGATAAGACGTATAATATGTACACATGCAATTGATATGACATACATGTGATACACATATAATTGATTAGACATACATGGCAAACACATACATTTGATTAGACGTACAACATATACACATACAATGGATTAGACATACATGTGATACACAGACAATTGATTAGACATACATGACATACACATATAATTGATTATACATACATGACATACACATATAATGTATTAGACATACATGACATACACATATAATTGATTATATAAACATGACATACACATACACTTGACTAGACATACAATATATACTCATATACTTGATTAGACATACCTATGATACATAGACAATTGATAGGCATACATGTCATACTAGACAATATGATTTTCCACCGTCTCTAAGAAAAATGTGACAATAAACGATATATCAGTAACATTGCAGATTAACGGTTTTTTACGCTTTTCAAACAATTATATGATTATAATGTCTTCAAAAGCAAAATAGTTATTAACTATTTATTCTGGGTAGGATACAGATTTATATTTCACTAAGACATAAATAAACCAAACACATGGCACAATGTTTTGACTAATATATAGCAGTTGTCCTTAAAATATTTGCTAGAAAAGTAATATCCGGTCTGATAAACAGATGACTAAACGTATATTCAATACATATTAACATGCTTATGTTAAAGGGGTTAATGCACTATTTTCAAACAAGATTTATTTAAAAGAGCTCTGAACGATTTGAAAGAAGCTGAAAGAATGATCAAAATGCCAAAAAAAAATTAAAGGAGATATAACCTATTGAACGTTTGCAAAGAACATAAATGGAGGCGCCATCTTTAAACGATGACGTCATCGCGCCTTTTTTTACCATGTATGGCATATTGACAATATATATTTTCAAGCAAAGAAAATCACAGGAAATTGATCGAAAACAAATATACAGATGTAAAATAAAATGACAATACTTTCAGCTTCTTTCAAGTAGTTCAGAGCTCTTTTAAATAAATATTGTTTGAACATATTGCATCAACCCTTTTAATACGACATGTTACTATGTATTGAATGTTGAAAGATGACCGCCTCCATTTGTGTTTCTTAGCAAATTTTCAATCGGTCATATCTTCCTTCACCTTTAAAATAAACCTTGTTTGAAAATAGTGCATAAACCCCTTTAAACTCTCCTCATTGGGCTTACATCAACACATTCAAATAAATAACATCTAAAGATGTACAACGTGTTTAAACTTGCTTAGAGTTGTAGCAGTTTGCCATCATATCTGCGTCTATACCGGATTGCCGCCAGAAATGTGTTAACCGTATTATTTAGTATCAGTAGATCATGATTTGATCTGCCGTATACATGTACAACAAAAGCCAGTTCGACTTATAAGTAACATGTTCTTTATTATGTAAAAGAAGATAAATGTCCTCCGTTTCTTTGTAGACACTGATGATAAACGATTTTAAGAGAAATCCAAGACTCATTATCGGATTGCAGTATATATATATGTATAGTGTCAAAATAACTTATAAATCATGATCACTGTCGACCCGTCTACCGACTAATGGGATTGGTTTGGTTTCAGTATTTATTTTCAGGCATTAATAAAACATAATCCATACTTCAGTACACCCGTCATCTGTCTATTTGCTATAAAGTGAAGTGAATTGAGACAAACGCAGGAATATAAACAGTAACAAACTGTAAGCATCGAATGAACGGAAATAATAAATATGTTTCTCAAAATGTCAAGTTATTATCATCAATATTGTAATACTTTCATATTTAACTTCCTATATAATCCATGGAATGAAGCGTTTGATAGTATGCCTAACTGCCCGATTTATTGAGTGTCTGTGATTTCTACTTTGTCTACTAGTAGTTTATATAAGACAGTGAAACTCTTAAATGTCTTCTGAGAATCCACAATGCCGATCACATGCATATGGGCATGCATACATCAGTTCATTTACATTCAGATGCACATTTTGACTTATGAGGCCTCTGGGTTAAACATGAACCCCGTAATTATTGTGTATGGAGATGTTAGCATATTTTAACCATTTGACACATGTCGACAGTTGTTTTTCATCATTGACACTTTTACCAGACACTATCAGGTCATGTTCTAAAGAAAATTGTCTCAAAACGGAAAGCTACTGGGAAAATTGAATTTGCTTCATAAATCACCTCACTGAAATGGATAATTAAATTTGTACATTTGAAGCCCGTAGAGTAAAATCAATATTTTTCTCAATAACCATAGAATATATGGCGACAGGAATTTTTCATAAATTATACGCATACATTAAACTATCAAGACGGATCAAATTAAATACGTCGGCTACAATTGCCGTTGTCCAAGGGTCCCAGAGTTATATAGATCAACTACAAAGTGTATTTCTTGCACGAAGATTATAACTGACATGGAAAACCAAGTTTGTAAAATTGAATCTACTGAGGTAAACCCGGCACATGTTTATATGACGAGTTATATAGATATAGGAAAGCATTACAACATCTTCTCAAGAACTATTTGACGATGTGAATGTTTTTATCAGATTATACGATGTTGAGTTGTCCGTCGTCCGTCCGTCCGTCCGTTAACTTTCGTCTTGTTTACGCTTGTTTACGCGATTAAGACTTCATTATTAATCGGATCTTTAAAAAAACTTTGCCAGTGTCTTTATATCAATGAAAGCTCGGATGAGTTCGTAAAACGGCCAGATCAAATTCGTAACATCAAAGTTATGGTCCTTGCTTTGCATTTTCTGCCTTGTGATTTTCTGAAAAATGCCATGTTCTGTATTGTGAACACTCTGGTACTTTAATTTATTATTTGATCTTTACCAATCTTTACCGGAGTGTTAATATCAATGAAAGCTTGGACAAGTTCGAAAACCGGTCAAATCAAATGAATAATACCAAAGTTATGGTCCTTGATTTAGTTTAAAATACTGTATTTTGCCTCGTTAAGACGATAGGGCCTTCATTTGACCGGTTTTCAATGAAAGTTTGCAGGGATGATTAGTATCAAGCCTAGTTGTGTATATCGTCATTGTGTGCCGGTTGATTGATTTTGGAAAGGGTTTAGTACACAAACTTTGTCCGTAGTTCTCATGAATACCTGGCTGAATTTCATCGAAACTTTGCAAGAAGATTGTGAAGCACTCATCTTCCTATTAAGTAATATTTTCGTCAGGTATGGTACGACCGTTTGTAGACAAATTGTTGGGTACGAACTTTGCACCTCTTGTCGCAGATATGTTTTTATATGGTTATAAAAGAGATTTCATGTTGAGTCTTTCACCAGATACCCAAGCAGAAGTCATTGAGGCCTTTAATGACACCTCTCGGTATCTTGATGATATATTAAACATTGACAATCCTTTCTTTTCTACTATGGTACGAGGAAGCAGGCAAAATATTCATTCATACAGATCCCTTGTATAACACTGTTTCCATAATTCAAAGCTACACACAGAATGTTCTCCGACCCATATTGATAAGGAGTCTGATCACGTCAGACATTTTCTAAAAATACTATATCTTGATAAAGGTATTGATTTCATTCACATGCTTAGTATTTTTCGAGATAATCGTGTAGTTGATTGTATCCCTAAATATTCAAACAATCAGAAAGTCCTGTAATTTCTTATAAGTATAAAACACCTATTAGAAGCATTATTTTCAACTACAACAAAATAGTTTCTTACCTTGATATAGTAAATAACACTCCTGAGATATGAGAATGTAACACATCAACATTTTGCTATGCTCCAGCAGATCATGTCATCACTTAACATTTTGATATTGTTGATAAACGTATTCGGCATCTGTTTTCGAAAGGACCTAAGTATAAATTACCTTTAACTATCGATTGTAATGCCTGTAGTGCTCAAATCGCCCAATCTATTGAGGATTTTAGTATAAAATTATGTCTTAGAGAACATGCGGACCCAAACTCTCTCTCTACTTGGAAAAAGTCAATTTTAATATGGAGATGTTCCCCGAGCAACTTCTTATGAGGTCTATGTGTCTCAACTTATTCGTTTTTCTAGAGCTTGTACTCAAGTTGAGGACATTAATATTCGTTATCGTTGTATAGCTAAAAACTCCATCAGGGTGACCGTTACTACAAACTTCGTGAAACCTTTGCAAAAATGTTGTTATCGTAACCTTGATCTTCTTTCCAAATATAAAAAGTAATTTAAGAACTCTTCTGCGACAAGGACTATCACAACCTGACTTCTATGGTGACGTGATTTACAAACTTCGTAAGATCCTTGGTCATGATCACTTTCATACTATCTTTGTTAAACTTGTTAAAAGGTTTATGAACAAATTTCATTTTGCAACGCACTGCATGCTTGGTGGTGGACCCATTTACTGTTCGCCACTATGCTTTCCTCTTTGATTGTGCAATGACCTGTCAATCTGTGGACTCTATGATGACGTCGACCTAAAGCCCAAAAGGACGGTGACGTTTGATATTTGTCTGCAGTCTTGTCTTGTCGTGCCCTCAATGGTATATTCACGTGTTGCTTTGACTTCTGCCAAGTCATTGAGTACCTACATTGTGGCTTTATAGGCTATTGCGTTTTTGTATTTATATTTACACGAGCATATTTGTGTTTTACGTATATTGCCTATTAACGCTGCCTTGTTGGTTAGAGAATAGTTCATGGCGGGGATTTTTTTATTTACACTGTCCCGTTTTGATGGGTTGACAGTAGGGTAAGTGTGAGGTTTGATGCTCCCTAGAACCTGGTTTAAACCACCAGCGGCCTTTTTTTTGTCGCTGACCGTTCCAAGGCGGTAGCCCTATAGTCAACCATTTTATGTTTGTGAAGTCTTATTTGGCCTTTTATTCATCTTTAAATTTGTTCTATGTCTCTGTGTGTGTTTGTGGTGGACTGTCGTCCTTGAATGCTGCTTTTCATGTTCGATTTTTATATCTATATTTGTAGGAATGATATTTTTGGCGGAGTTATGGACCTTAATAGGTTTTAATATACAAAATTTGTCGCGATTAGTCTCTTTTGTACTCATGGCCAGATTTCAGCTAAAGTTTTAGGGATGATCGGTACCAGGCCTACTTGTTCATATCATCGCCATGTTACGGTTGAATGATTTTTGGCAAAGTTATGGCCCTTTAAAGGTTTTGGTGCACACAGTTTTGCCGGAATAGTTCTCCTGAACCCATGGCCGCATTTCAACGAAATATTGCAGGGATGATGAGTATCAAGCCTACTTGCGCATACTATCGCCGTGTTCCTGTTAAATGATTTTTGACAGAGTTATGGCCCCTTATACACAAACGTTATTCGGACTAGTTTTCCTGAACCCCTGGCTAGATTTCATTGAAACTTTAAAGGAATGATCAGTACAAAGCCTAGTTGCGCATATCGATGTCGTATTCCCCCACCACAGACGTCATATAGCCAGTAGAGCGATATAGGACCTTTTTTGGATTTCTTTTGAGGATTTTCATTTTTTTATTGATTTTTAAAAAAAAAAATCTTCAAGTTGGTTCATTTTGCATTAACTGAGAGCTTAAGAAGTTATTCATTATTTATTATCAGCTTATGGATCCTTTACCAAGTTTGTTCAAATGGTGACCCTGGGGTCAAATTTGACCCCGCCCCAGGGGTCACAGTTTTACATAGACTAATATAGGGAAAGACTTAAAAAATCTTCTTCTCTGAAACTATAAGAGCTAAAGTTTTAATATTTGAATTTATTATCGGCTTATGTTTCTCTTCAAAGTTAGTTTAAATCGTGACCCTGGGGTCTAATTTGTCCCCGCCTTAAGGTTCACATGTTTTAAAAAATCTACTTCTGTTAAACTACAAGAGCCAGGTTTACTATTTTGTATTTACCATCAGCTTATGGTCCTCTACCGAATTTGTCCAAATGGTGACCCTTGAGCCAAATCTTGCCCTGTCCCCGAGGTCTATTAGAAATAATATTTTCAACTACAACAAAATAGTTTCTGACCATGATAAAGTACATAATACTCCATGGAATGTGACTGCAACACATCAACATTTTGCTATGCTCCAGCAGGTCATGTCATCACTGGTAATTTTTATATTGTTGATAAACGTCTTCGGTATTTGTTTTCGAAAGGTCCTAAATATAGATTACCTAAAACTATTGATTTTAATGCCTTCGTGGCCAGATCGCCCACTCCATTGAAGATTTTATTATAAAATGGTGTAGTAGAGAACATGCGGACCCAAACTCGCTTTCTACTTGGAAAAAGTCAATTCTTAATATTATAGATACATGTATTAACTTTTATAATGCTAACCCCTATTTACTTCCTACGAGACCTAGGTTTTCCTTTCGTAATTTAAAATCGGGAATTAAGGAATTTCATAATACATTTGTTTTAGTTCCTGCAGATAAAGCAGCTAATAATGTAATTATTGTTTGACACCTACATTACGTCAATGTTTTATCTCTGGAACTCCACAGCACTAATTCGTATACTCTAGTTAATTCTACTGAGGATGATGTTGTTTCCGCACATATCACTCGGTGCACTACTTTCAAGGCTTGTGTAAACGATAAGCAAAATAAACTGCCTTCTATATACTGGATTCCTAAATTACATAAATATCCGTATAAGGCTCGCTTTATTTCGAATTCTATTGCCTGCACCACAACAAACATCTCCAAACGTTTAACTTCTTGTCTTACTGCCGTTAAAGATCACGTTAAATTATATTGTGATAAAAACAATTCTGGGATTAATTTATTTTGGTCTATAAAAAATTCAGGAGACTTTCTTGATAAAATTTTCAATAAAGGTTAAGTTTCATCAATAAGCACTTATGACTTCTCTTCACTATATACAACCTTACCACATCACCTTATTAAAGACAGGCTAATTTCACTTATTCAAAAAACATTCGCTAAGAGAAAATACTACATTTTTGGGATTTAATAATATTAAAACGTTGTTTACTAACGGCAGTTTAGACAGTTATACTATGTGGACTTGCTATGAAGTTTGTGAAGCACTCATCTTTCTATTAGATTTTCGTCAGGTATGGAACCACCGTTTATAGACACATTGTTGGTATCCCTATGGGTACGAAGTGTGCACCACTTGTCGAAGATTTGTTTTTATTTTGCTATGAAAGAGATTTCATGTTGAGTCTTTCACCAGATACCCAGGCAGATGTCATTGATAACCCACTTTATCTGCATTGCTTAGTACTGGTTCTACCCAGGAAGACATCGAGAGTGATTCAAATAAGTTCATAGAGCTTTCATTACAATCGACGTAAAATAAATAAGTTTAAACTAAACTAAACTAGATGTCATTGAAGCCTTTAATGACACCTCTCGGTATCTGGATGACATATTGAACATTGACAACCCTTTCTTACCAACTATGGTTAATCATACTTATCCTAAAGAACTTCAGCTTAACAAAGCTAATATATCTAATAATAAAGAGAGATGTTTTTAATTTTGACATTGTTAATTATCCCCACTTGAAGGAGGATGTTCTCCGAGCAACTTCTTATGGGGTGTATGTGTCTCAACTTATTCGTTTTGCAAGAGCTCGTACTCGAGTTGAGGATTTTAATATTCCTAAACTGTGTATAACTTAAAAGCTACTCAATCAGGATTACCGTTACCAAAATCTTCGTAAAACCTTTGCAAAGTTTTATTATCGTAACCCGGATCTTCTTTCCAAATATAAAAGTAATTTAAGGACTCTTCTGCGACAAGGACTATCACAACCTGACTTCTATGGTGATGTGATTTATAAACTTCGTAAGATCCTTGGTCATGATCACTTTCATACTATCTTTGTTGAACTTGTTAAAAAGTTTATGAAAAGAGGTTATAGCCCTATCATTTTGCAACGTACTGCATGCTTCGTGGTGGACCCTTTTACAGTTCGCCACTATGCTTTCCTCTTTAATTGTACGATGACCGGACAGGCTGTGGACCCTATGATGACGTCTACCTAAATCCCATTGGGACGGTGGCGTTTTGATGTTTATCTATGATCTTTCTTGTCGTGCCCTTAATGGTTTATTCTCTTGTTGCTCTGACTTCTGCCAAGTCATTGAGTACCTTCATTGTGGCTTTCTAGGCTATTGATTTTTTGTATTATATTTACACGAGCATATTTGTGTTTTACTGATATTGCCTACTGATGCTGCCTTGTTGGTTAAAGATTAGATATGGCGAGGATTTCTTTATTTACACTGTCCTGTTTTAATGGGATGACAGAAGGGTAAGTGTGAGGTTTGGTGCACCGAAGAACCGGTTTAACACCCCCCCCCCCCCGAGTGCACCCTAGAACCGATTTAAACCCCCAGTGACCGTTCCAAGGCGGTAGCCCTATTGTCAACACTTTTGTGTGTGTGATGTCGTTTGTATTTATTATTACTTTTGCCTTCTTGTTTGTCTGTTTGCGTGTTTGTTTCTGTGTTTTGTGGTTGACTGTCCTACTTGAATGCTACTTTCCCTGTCCGCCCTTTTTATATTTCTTTACATAGACAATTATACTTACAAACTTAACATGTCTTCTTCTCTGAAACTACAAGAGCTAACGGTTTAATATTTTGTAGTTACACTCAGCTGATGGTCCTCTACCAAGTGTGTTCAAATGGTGACCCTGGGGTCAAATTCCGCCCCGCCTTTGGGTCACATGTCAAACTTGGTTTGAGTGTTTATATTAACGAAAGTTTTATTTGTTTTAAGGCTAGCCAAATATTTTGAGCCAAATACATCCTCCCTCTATATCTTCGTAATTGAACCCACATGATAAAAAACTTGTCTGATACTGCCATATCTGACGCAGTCCTTTTACCTCACCCCACCCCACCATGTGCACCATATAGCTAGAAGAGCGATACAGGCCCTCTTGGACCTCTTGTTAGGTACTCTTATGGGATGGCGAGTTGTTCGTCGTCCGTCGTCGTACGTTAACTTTTGCATTGTGAACTCTAACACATATATTATAATCGCCGCCTTTTGTCCGTCCGTCCGTTACCGCATCACCTCCTAAACCGCTGAATGAAATTCAACCAAACTTACTTCTCGGTATCTTGATGACATACTCAATATTGATAATCCGTTCTTTGCTCATATGGTTACTAACATTTATCCACGTTGAATAAAGCCAACAGTTCGGATACAGTAGCAGCATTTCTCGATCTTCATCTCTCGATTTCAAATGATTGTATTCATACTTAAATCTATGATAAAAGCGATGATTTCAATTTTAACATAGTTAACTATCCACACCTGGATGGAGATGTACGTCGTGCTACCTCATACGGGGTGTATATCTCCCAGCTCATTCGATTTGCTAGAGCGTGTAATGATGTTATAGACTTCAATGATCGAAATCAAGTTATTACAAGTAAACTTCTTCAGCAGGGTTTTCGTTATCACAAACTACGTAGATCTTTCTCTAAATTTCACCGCCGCAACGAGGGCCTGCTGGAAAAGTACAACACCAACCTTAAAACACTTCTGCGACTAGGCATATCACAACCCTCATTTTATGGAGATGTGGTATATAAACTTCGAAAGTGAAAAGGGTCTGACGGGTTTCCTGACCGCTTTACAAATTTAATCATGAAGTTCGTCAGAAAAGGTTATAACTCTTTGGTTTTACAGCGCACTGCATGTTTAGTGATTGACCCCTCTACAGTCAGTCATTGCGCTTCACTTTTCACTTGTGCGATGACTGGACTACCTCTTGGGACTCTATGATTGTACCTACTGAAACCACAACTAAGGGAGGTGGGTGCATGAGCTTTCGTCCCTCGGGTTTTCTGGTCGTACCCTAGATTGGTTTTCTCTTTAGCTGCAACTACTATGGTTGTTCAGTACGATTCTGGATACATCCTGAGATGTTTTATTAATTTGTATGTGTTTCTTTAGTTAGTTTCTCAGGATGTGGACTTTATTGTTTGAGAATTTTTTTTGATGGGTTGTAGTTTTGTTTATACTGTCTTGTCTATTTGGGCGCTGAAGACAGGATAATAGCGAGGAATGTTCGCATATAAAATCGATTCAAACTTACCGGTAGGCCTTATTGCCTACTGACCGTTCCAAGTCGGTAATCCTGTCTTCACCACCCTTTCTGTTGTTTTTTTACTCTTTCATTGTATTTTCAAGTCCATGTTTGCAGTACAGTGCGGTCCTACGATGCCATTGCGTTCGGACGCTGTGATTTCTATAGGACCCTATATCTCATTTTAGGGTTTAACTTCACCATATAATGACGGTGTGCGAGAGCACCATTATGTTTGGCTCCGAGCTCAGAGGCCCTCAAATAGGGTCAAAAGGTCAAATACACTAAAAATTCAATCACACTGTCTATTTTCCATATTTTTGCAAATAACTTGGTGTATGTAATCGTCTATGAAATAAAAACAACATATCAAACGATTTTATTATTCACAAACTCGGACGTATGCCCGGAGGCCCAGGCTGGGTGTGGCTGTCCGGGGACATTATTATTATTATTATTATTTGTAATTTACTCAAATAAAACATTATGATGATGGCTCCGCACCCAGGGTCCCTCAGGGGGTCAAATAATCAAGTAATCGTCTATGAAAGATAAACAACCTATCAAACCAAACGATTTTATTATTTCGAACTCGGACGTCTACCCGGGGGCCCAGGGTGGGGGTTGTGTGTGTGTGTATGGGGGGGGGGGGGTGATTTGATTATTATTATTTTTTATTTTTTTGGATAATCATGTCTTAAATGAAACATTATGATGATGGTATTACACTGTATATGTACACATCTGTTTCCTCCTACGTCATTGGTGGCACCTGGAGGAAGGGACAGCAAATACACTAATAATTCAATTACGGTGTCATGTTTTCATACTTTTTCACATTAATTGGTATAATGGTCTTCTATGAAAGAGATACACATTACGTCAAATGGTTTATTATTTAAAAATCGGACGTCTTCTCTAGGTTGGGGTTGGAGGGGGCGGATGGTGGGTGGAGGGTAACAATTTTTTTTTTTAATTATGTCTCAAATGAACATTTTGATGAAGTGATAACAGTGTATATACCGTGGGCTGGGTGTGTGTGGAGGTGGGTGGGGGGTAGGGTTAGGGTGTGTGTGGGGGGAGGGGGTGGGGGTTAGGGTATGGTGTGGAGGTAGGGGATGGGAGAGAGGTAAATTCGGTGAAATATCTATTTTTCTTTCTCAATAAAATGTAATGATGTTTGAGAATATCAGTATAATTTGCTCCAGGGTAGCCATGGGACTCTGGGATAGGGATCAAAAGTTCAAATACCCATTTCCCTTAACACGTTTTATTCATTTACAGTGTCATACAGAAAGCATAAATAACACTATTTCTGATATGAGTATCAAAGAACGATCAAACATTTACATGTAATATGGATACAGGGTTAAAGGGAATTGACATGTGTGAAGAAAACTTGGGTATTTTGAAATGGCATGCCGTCAAATTCGTTCTAGCATATTATTTGATCTTTACCAAACTTTGCAAGATTGTTAATATCTATGAAAGTTTCAAAACCACCTATATCGGATTAGATTCACCGGAGTTATGGCCCTTGATTTTCTGAAAAATGCTATATTCTGCCTTGTGAAAACTCTAGCAACTTTATTTATTATCACAGTAGCGGCTATCATTGTTGTGTTCCGGTTGTAGGATTTTTGGTGGAGTTATGGCCCTTTAACGGTTTTAATAGACTAACGTTGTACAGAAAAGTTCTCCTGAATCATGGGCAGGATTTCGACGAAATGTCACAGGATTGATCATTTCGAAGCCTAGTTGTGCATATCATCGTTGTGTTCCGGTTAAATGATATTTTTCCCCAAAGGAGTTATGCTCCTTTATACGAAAACCTTATCCGGACTAGTTGGTTGGATGTCAGTGAAACTTGGCAGTAATGGTCCTTACCAAGCTGATCAAGCTGATCATTATTAGCCTAGGTGCGTATATTGTTGTCGTGGTCCCCATCACAGATTCCATGTAGCCGGTAAAGCGATGCAGGCCCTCTTCATGTTCTTCAACATGTTAGCCTTAACAAGGTTTTCCTTTACTAAGTTTGTGGTGTAGAATAAGACAGATATGTTGAGTTGTAGTCCACTGTTATCTTTTAGTCAATTTTCAAATATTGATCCTATATACGAGAATATTGTGTAATATCTCTAATATATATACTTAGTGGCCTTTTGCTCATCACAGAGATATTCTAGTGAACCTTGTTCCTTCTTATATATTGACTATGTTTGTGTTATATAACATAAGGTCACACAATTTAAGATATCATTGTGATATTAAGTTTGTGATTTCTAAGCCAAACACGGAGCTTTTTAAAGGAAATATGCCTTACTCTGGGTCAGACATTTGGAGCAAAATCCCAGACCATATAAGATCTTTCAAGTCAGTTAAATCTTTTTCAAACAATTGTAAGTGGATATAAGGTCTCTTAAAGGTTAAAAAGGTATAACTGAAATGTTTTCATTAACATTGTTATTGAATATTAATATAGATTTTTGTGAACACGTTTGTTTCAATTGTCAGTATCGTTGTGTTGCTATAAAATTGTATATATGTTTTTGTTTACAGTGTTGCTTTGTTAAGAGGGACTCAGGGAAAATTAGTATTTTTACAAACCGAGTAGCCCTCTTAATATAAAGTATTCAGTTCAATGCAATTACACAGCCTATTTCCATGTATATAAGTACTTATGATCTTTCTACACTATATACAATTGTACCGCACAACCTTATAAAAGACAACTTTATCTAACACATTATGTTGGGCCTGTAACAATAATAAAGGATGTTTACCGGTATATTAAACAATTACACTATCTGGACCTGCCAAGAAGGTTGTGAATCAATTAGTTTTCTATTAGTCAATCGTTTCGTTATAGAAGTAATGCATATCAACACATTATTGGTATTCCTATGGGAAGTAACTGTTCACCTCTAGTCGCAGATTTGTTTTTGTATTGATAATGAGATTCCACTTCGAGTCTTTCACCATGTACGCTACGTCATCAGAGCTACCAATACTATACCGTACATTTCGAAAAATCTACAAACTTAGTAAGATCCTAGGTCACGATCGCTTTAATAAATTATGTATTAAGCTTGTTAAAAGGTTAATAAAAAAAGTTTGTGAGCCTTTCATTTTGCAGCAATCTGCATGTTTAGTGGTTGGCTCATTTATAGATAGCCACTATCCCTTTCTCTAGGATTGTGCGATTATGAGACATATTTTGGACCTTAAGATGACGTCTGCATTAAATCTGAAAGGACGTTACGGTTTGATGTTTGTATTCAGTATTGTGTTGTCGTGCCTTAATGGTTTATTCTCTTGTTGCTCTGGCTTCAGCCAAGTCAATCAGTAATTGTTGGGTGGCTGTGGCCAAGAAGTTTGCGAAGCACTCATCTTTCTATTAGATAGTATTTTCGTCAGGTATGGAACTACCATTTATAGACAAATTGTTGGTATCCCTATGGGTACGAACTGTACACCTCTTGTCGCAGATTTGTTCTTGTATTGCTATGAAAGAGCTTTTACGTTGTGTCTTTTATCTGATACTCAGGCAGGTGTAATTGAATACATTCTGAAAAGGTGATCCCCTGGAAGCCTTTAATGACAGTTCGCGATAGGTGGATGACATATTGAACATTGACAATCCTTTCTTTTCTACTAGAGTTAATAATATCTATCCTAAATATTTTCAGAGATATAAGAGAGATACTCGTAATTTAAATATTTTGATATTGGTAATTATCCCCATTTAGATGGGGATGTTCCCCGAGCTACTTCTTATCAGGTCTATGTTTCTCAACTTATTATTTTCTCTAGAGCTTGTTAATAATAATTACCCTAAAGAACTTCAACTTCGGGCGTTTCCACTCTCATACTCTTTTAACAAAGCTAATATTTACTAACGCTTTCTTTCTCGATTTACATCTATCCATTGAAAATGGTGAAATAATTAGCAAAATATATGAAAAGAGAGATGATTTTGATTTTGATATTGTTAATTATCCCCATTTAGCAACTTCGTATGGGGTCTATGTGTCTCAACGTATTTGTTTTCCTAGAGCTTGTACTCGAGTTGAGGACTTTAATATTCCTAATATTTGTATTACTAAAAAGCTACTCCAGCAGGATACCATTATCATAACCTTCGAAAA
The DNA here is from genome assembly GCA_037043455.1 of Cyrtodaria siliqua. Classification (NCBI taxonomy): domain Eukaryota; kingdom Metazoa; phylum Mollusca; class Bivalvia; order Adapedonta; family Hiatellidae; genus Cyrtodaria; species Cyrtodaria siliqua. The sequence continues at coordinate 170,734 of JAWPHD010004667.1, forward strand.
ACCTTTGCAAAGTTTTATTATCGTAAACCTGTTCTACTTTAAAATAAAATAAAAATTTCTTCTGCAACAAGGACTATCACAACCTGACTTAACTGTGATGTGATTTACAAACTTCGTAAGATCCTTGGTCATAATTGCTTTCATACAGCCGTTATTAAACTTGTTCTAACAGGTTATCAAAAGAGGTTATGACCCTATCATTTTGCAACGCACTGCAATTTTAGTGGTTGACCCATTTACAGTTCGCCACTATGATTTCCTCTTTGATTGTGCGATGACCGGACAGATTGTGGACCCTATGATGACGTCTACCTAAATGCTTATAGGACGGTAGAGTTTGATGTTTGTCTTTAATCTTGTCTTGTCGTACCCTTAACGGTTCATTCTTTTGTTGCTCTGGCGTCTGCCAAATCATTGAGTACTAACTTCTATGCTTTTGTTTTTTTATATTATATATAAATGGTCATTTGCTAGGAGGCGTGAGAGGTGTTGCACTCTATATTAACTATCATGAACAGACTCAATAAACCGAGTTTGCTACTTTAATCGCTTGTTTGTGTTTGTTGCTTCCAAGTGATATACTTTTCAGTATTTATGAAAATTCACACTAGCGTTTGTTTAGTGCTGTGTGGCGGCCGTAAAACGTTGCTTCGACAACAAACAGTTATTTCTTACTAGTCCTTTGGAATCATCAAAATTGAGATATAGGGTCCTATAGAAACCACAGCGTCCGAACACAATGGCATCGTAGGTCCGCACTGTACTGCTCACAAGGACTTGAAAATACAATGAAGGAGACGAAAATCAACAGAAAGGGTGGTGAAGACAGGTTTACCGAATTGGAACGGTCAGTAGGCAATAATATGTCTGGCTTTAAAGTAGAATATCGCTTAAGCCGGTGTTAGGAGACGTGAGAGGTGTTGCACTCCACAATACCTCTCATCATCAATAAAACCGGTACTGCTACTTTTATCGGTTATGTTTGTTGCTTCTAAGTGATCCATTTTTCAGTATGTATTACTTATATTGCCTATTAATGCTGCCTAGTTTGTTATAGATTATAACGTGATGGGGATACCTTTATTTACAATGTCCCTTTTATTGGGATGATAATAGGCTAAGAGTGAGGTTTGGTGCACTCTGGAACCTGATTTAAATCCCCCGCGGCATTTTCTTGCCACTGATCATTCCAGGACATAAGCCCTCTTGTCAACCAGTTTGTGTTTGTGATGTCTTATTTTGCCTTCTATTCATCTTTAGTGTTGTTCTTTGTCTCTGTGTGCGTTTGTGGTTGACTGTCGTCCTTGATTGCTACGTTTCCTGTTCCTGTCTACTTTTTCTAAGTTTTTGTTTTTTTATTCATATACAAATTATCAACTACATGAACTATGTGCTATACTTAAATTACCTATTGATGCTACCTAGTTAGTTATAGGAAACAGCCTGGCGGAGATTTCTTTTTTATAACTTCCCGCCTTATTTGTATGACATTATGGTAAGAGTAAGGGTTAACGCAGCTCTCTAGGACTCACACCACTATTATCTCCCTTGAATACTCGTGCCTTGCAGATGAAGGAGGTAGATAAAAAAAACAAATTCGCTTTTCTACATTTTACAGGATACATTGATTTATCTTTACCAGGTTCTAAATCTACAACATTTTAGGAAGGGATCACAGAAAAATGCATGTTGATATAAGATTTCTAGCTAATTCTGCCTCATTTTACACATCGTGGGTCTAATCACCACGGTGTTGTATTTTTGTCTAAATTTTGATGTGTCACGCAAACATGAAATTAAAAAAAGTTGAATCTGGTAAATATTTGTTAAATGTGTTTTAAATTGCAGATATTGGATCAATGAAAAATTTAAGCATAAATACATGTTGCAAAATCTGTTTTGTCTCAATGCCACAAAAAAAAACATTACAATGGGACCCTATGGAAAAATAATTGTGGTGTGAGACGTTAAGAAAGTGCTACAGAATGGGTATCTTTTATTCGTTATTCTTAAGGCATTGCGCTTTAGAGCTGCAGAATGGCATTTTCATCCGTCATCTCTAAGGTATTGCGCTTTAGAGCTGCAGAACGGGTATCTTTTATCCTGTAATCCTAAGGCATTGCGCTTAAGAGCTGCAGAACAGGTATCTTTCATCATTCATCTTTAATGCCTTGCAATTTAGAGCTTCAGAATTGTAATTTCCATCATTCATCTTACATCGTTCACCTCTAAGCATTGTTTGTGTATCTGTGAACGTTTCAGACATGTTAGGACACAGTTAACACGGTTATTCAGAAATCCCGTCTGTGTATGTATGGTTACTTCAAGTTATCTTCATATTGCAGGAATTAGCTGAAATTGTACTTGATACCATGTTTAACTAAAAATTAACTATATTTTCAAAACCAATACAGGTATAAGCATAATTTTAGCTTTATTTTACAGCTAGTGGCTTGTAAAACAAACACACATATCAATGAAGAAAGACTACTCTGAAAAAAAATTCAAAATTAAAGCGAGAGACTGATACTTTTCCTGGAAAATCAAAATTTTGACGGGTAACCCTTAGTTTGAGTTTATTATTTTCAGCATTTTTCTCAATAATCATTTCTTAAAGATCATTTTTATGCTATATTTAGATGTAGAGATGCCTTTTCATGTATATTTGAAAGTTTCAGACATAGCTGAGCACAAATGACCAGGAAAATGCAAAATCCTTATCGCTACTTTAGATTTTCAAAATATTAAAGGTACTCGACCTGAATTTCGACCAATACCCTAGGTCACTAAAACTTAAATACTTTAAAAACCAATAAACATGGGATCAAAATGTTAGCACTTTTCAGCATGTAATTGATTTGTATACATTTTCAATTATTATTGAGGTGATCATTAGAAAAATAACTCACCATAAGGACTCACACCACTATTATCTCCCTTGAATACTCGTGCCCTACAGATAAAGGAGGTAGATACAAAAAAACAAGTTCGCTTTTATACATTTTACAGGATATATTGATTTATCTTTACCAGGTTCTAAATCTACAGCATTTTAGGAAGAGATCACAGAAAAATGCATGTTGATATAAGATTTCCAGCTAATTCTGCCTCATTTTACACATCATGGGTCTAATCACCACTGGGTTGTATTTTTGTCTAAATTTTGATAGGTGTATATCTATAAATAAATGTTTCAAAATCTATTTTGTCTCTATGCCACGAACAAAAACATTACAATGGGACCCTATGGAAAATTAATTGTGGTGTGAGACGTCTAGAACCTGGTTCAAACTCCCTCCCACCACAACAGCCATTTTGCAACCGACCGTCCCCGAGATGATTTCCCATTTTGTAACCATTTTGTGTTTGTGTTTTATCTTGCTTCTTATTTGTGCTTTGTAGCTGTTGTTTGTTTCGATGCGTGGTTTTGATCGACTGTGGTCCTTGAATGCTACATATCCTGGTCGACTTTCATTACGTTTTCCGAGTATTAACTGTCATACCCCATCCAACCCCTTTTCCTAGACGCGAAAAATGGGTGGGGTATGAAATTCTTGATTTCGGATTAAAAAGTTTGCATATTGTAAAATTAAAACATTTAATAGGCAATATTAAACAAATTAAACAGGTTGTCGCATTTTATTCAGTAAAAATGATTTTTAACTTGTTTATTGTCGAAATATCCGTTATAAAATCCTGCTAGTATCAGCTTTCCTATCGCATAGTGGAATTAAGGCGGGACCACGTAATATTTAATTTCTTCCAATAATTACATACCTGGATCTTTAATGACGGCTCAAAAAATGTAATTACTCCCTTCAGACCGGTTATTATAGAAGACGTGTTATTCATTCGAGTCCATTCGCACGCATAACTATATGTATCATGTTCGTAGACTTTATTAGTAAAATGTATCGTCGTAGACGTGTAACTACGTGTCTGTCGCTAACATACTATGTTTTTAATTTTCAATATTATGGTACATTTTTAATTGCTTTTGTTTCCTTACTTAATTTTCGATTTGGTGGTTCCACTACTCCGGCCGATAAAATGCTCTGGGTACTGTTAAACCACTCATAGGATATGTTGCCTGCTTTTTAATTTAGTCTTTTGGCTGTTACTCGTGATTTGCAGGCTTCATAACCGCTGCTCCCAACTAAATTCCATTTAGTTTATTTCGCTCTTAGGTGCATAGTATTTTGTTAGATACTGGGACCATGCGCCGCTGGACATGGGGGTGGAAAATCTCTATGTCAATATGCATGCCATCTTAGGGATGGTTAAACTTATGTACTATTGATTTTATGAATATTGAGTTCTGCTCAACCCGGGACTAGAGGGCATAAGCGGTAGCTAGCATATTTCACTACCGTTCATGAACAGTCTCAATCAAACCGAGACTGCAATATTTTGTATGTGTCGTGTTCGGCCGTTTACAAAGGTCCATTATCATACTCTTTTTAAGTCTCAAATCTGTGCCTATTTATAAACTTAAATTGATCGGAAGAAAACAAAACGTTTATTCGTACAGATCTCTTGTATAACATTGCTAGCTATACGAAAGTGTTCTCCGAACCCCATATTGGCAAGGCGTCTGATCAAGTTAAACAATTTCTAAAAAATAGCTATATTTTAAAAAGGCTATTGATTTTATTGACATTATAACTACTTTTCGAAATAATATATGTAATCAAGGTCGAACGTTCTGTAAGTTTGTAGAAGTATAACATCACAATAAACATGTTCCTTCTACAAACACAATATTTATGACAATAATATTCGTAAGGAATGTGACTGTAAAAAAAACAATTTTGATATGCTCCGGCTGGTCATGTCATCACTGTTTCGTCAAGCCGCGAATATTCATTTCAAATGCGAATAGTAGAGTGGAAAATCAAGTCGTTTATATGTTATATTTTAGACGAACGTATTCCGCTTTCGTTTTCTATAGGTCCGAAGTAGAGATAGTTACTTCTATGTTTGAATGTGATTCGTGTCGTGCTCAGATCGGCCAATCAATTGAGGAGTTTAGTATACAATGGTGTTTCAGACAGCATATGAATCTTGTAAATGGGTCCACCATCAAGCATGCAGTGCGTTGCAAAATGATAAGGTCAAAACCTCTTTTGATAAATCTTTTAACAAAGAGTATCATAATGGACTTTTGGAAACGGCCGAGCACGACATATACGAAATATTGCAGACTCGGTTTGATTGAGACTGTTCATGAGCGGTAGTGGGATTATATTCTGTCTACCGCTCACGCCATCTAGCCCCGGGTTGAGCAGAACTCAATATTCATAAAATCAATAGTACAAATTTTTAACAACTCCGAAGATGGCATGTACATGGCGGTGTACATGGCGGTGGACATGGAGTATACTGCTTCCCCATGTCGTATGGCGTATGGTCCCAGTATCTAATAAAATTAAATGCCCCGAAGAGCGAAATAAACATAACGGAATTTAGTTGGGAGCAGCGGTTATGAAGCCTACGTATCACAAGTAAATACAGACAACATATCATTTGAGTGGTTAAACAGTACCCAGAGCCTTTTATCGTCCGGAGTAGTGGAACCACCGAATCAAAAATTAATTAAGAAAACAAAAGAAATTGAAAATGTACCACCGATAACTAAATATAAGTATCGGGCTCAGCGATCTCCAAAGATCCAATGAATAACAGTACTTATTGCAAGCGCGGGGAGACGTTTTACTGCCGCCACACTGCACAAGCAACGCCACTGTGCTATAAAAAAGAGTATGATAATTGACCTTTGGAAACGAGTTTAACAAAGATAGTATGAAAGTGATCATGACCAAGGATCTTACGAAGTTTGTAAATCAGGTTCTGATAGTCCTTGTCGCAGAAGAGTTCTTAAATTACTTTTATATTTGGAAAGAAGATCAGGGTTACGATATTACAATTTTGCAAAGATTTTACGAATTTTATGATAACGGTAACCATGATGGAGTAGCTTTTTAGTTATACAAAGATAACCAATATTAGTCCTCAACTCGAGTACAAGCTCTAGAAAAATGAATAAATTGAGACACATAGACCACATAATAAGTTGCTCGGCGAAGATCCTTATCTAAATGGGGATAATTAACAATATCAAAATATTTAAATTACGAATATCTCTCTTATATCTCTGAAAATATTTAGGATAGATATTATTAACTCAAGTAGAAAAGAAAGGATTGTCAATGTACAATATGTCATCCACATATCGAGAACTGTCATTAAAGACTTCAAAGGGATCACCTTTTCAGAATGTATTCAATTACATTTGCCTGAGTATCGGATTAAAGACACAACATAACATCTCTAATAGCAATACAAGAACAAATCTGCGATACGAGGTGTACAGTTCGTACCCATAGGGATACCAACAATTTGTCTATAAATGGTAGTTCCATATCTGACGAAAATATTTTCTAATAGATATATGAGTGCTTCACAAACTTCTTGGCAAGTCCACAGTCACACAACAATTACTGATTGACTTGGATAAAGCCAGAGCAACAAGAGAATAAACCATTAAGGCACGACAACACAATATTGAATACAAACATCAAACGGTAACGTCCTTTCAGGCTTAATGCAAACGTCATGATCCACCATATGGGGATAATTAACAATATCAAAATTAAAATCATCTCTCTTGTCATATATTTTGATAATTATTTCACTATTTTCAATGGAGAGTTGTAAATCAAGTAAACAATAACCTTCATATGCAGTAGGTTTTAACAAGTTTAAGTAAATAAGTAACATGTCACTTTGGGAAAGCTCTTTCAGTTCTGTAAATTTTAAGAAGCTTGGGTGTTTCCAAAAGTATTTTTTAATATATAATATTAAAGTTATAGCTTTTGCATTCAACTTCAAAATGACATTCGTCTTCCAATAGGATACATTATCTACATGATATATATTGTAAAGGTACACTGTCAGGATTCCGCCACCGTCCACATTCAATTTCTAATCTGTGCGATGACAGGCTGTGTTTTGTCAGAGAGTTTTATCTAGATATGGTTTGAATTCAAAAGTAGAAATGGTCCTATATAAAAAGAGCTCATGTGGATATATTTAATTTTGCGTCCCATTCCTGAATAAATGTATCTTGAAAAATCAAATATCAGACTGCATCATTACGTGTTCCCGCCTTAATTCCATTAAGCGATGGGAAAGCTCATATTAGCAGGATTTTATAAAGGATAATTTGACAATAAAACACGTTCAAAAACATTTTTTACTGAAAAAAAAGCGATGTTTTAATTTTACAATATGCACACTTTTTAAGCCGAAATTAAGGCCTTATTTCATACCCCAGCCAACACCGTTTTCGCTCTTGGAGATGGGGTTGGATGGAGTATGAAAGTTAATACTCGGACCACGAATGTGGCAACTTAATTAACTGAGCTAGAATGTATGTTCAGGGCCAGGACAAGAAATCTTATTCTTAAATCTACTACTTCCCAACCCCACCATAAACGTTCAATGGTTGCTGCATTACCTTACATACAGCTGTTTCCATTAGCGATATATTATAATAGCAGTTACAAATGCTCAGCGAGAATAACAATATTTAATATATCAACGAACCATTATATGGCATTTTCTCATTGAATAATTCATCTAATTGCTTTATGCATGCTGAATATTGCATCAAGTGATTTAAAATTTAAATATAAACTGACTGTCCTCCTTGAATGCTACTTTCCCTGTCCGATCTTTTTTATATTTCTGTACAAGCGAACTGCTTTCGCATGTGTTTACAACCTGTTTATAATATTATGCAATACAATTTACAAAAATACGCCCAAATGGGCCTAACTAGCTCACCTCATATGTGGGTTTATGTAAAAACAAGCGTTATTTATTTAATCTTACGGTTTAAATAAACTAACTGAACAACGATACTACAAACTGTTTATCAAAACTCTTGCTAGATGTTCAGGTCATGGTATATGTGCCAATAAAAAGTATAGGTTTATTGTCCGGTTCTTACAATACCCGTTATTGAATATGTGTAAAATGAATTATGATTCGTATCTCTTAATTCAACGCTCCAGTTTTGGGGGTTGGCATGGCTAGTTTAAAGCCGTTTATGTTTGTCCATAGAGTTTTAATGTTCAGAGAGGTAAATTATATATGTACCCCATTGTCAATCTAGAAACGGTGTACATATGTTGTCAAATTTGGCTGTTGTTGGCGGGATAGCTATTTTAAAGAGTTTTAAATTATAAATCTCTATGTATAATTTAGCTTATGATTTCTGGGAAATTTGAAATAGTTTTTGTCCCATGAAATTTATATATGAATGATGACATTTATTAAAAGTGACCGATTTTACCGTAAGCTAATATTACATTACGTGCGTGGTCCGAGTATGGACTTTTATACCCCAATCCAACCCCTTCTCCCAGAAGCGAAAACGGGGTTGGCTGGGTAAATGAAATCTTGTTTTCGACTTAAAAAGTTTGCATACCGTAAAAATGTGTTGAAACTTGTTTTATTGTCGAAACGTCCGTTATAAAATCCTGCTAATATAAGCATTTCCATCGCCTAATGGAATTAAGGCGGGACCAGGTAATGACATGCACATTATTAGACCTCTAGCTCATATACTTTCAGAGAAAAAACATTTTTCTATATAACTCTTATAAAAGCCTATGATCTCCAGGGTGGGACCAGATTTTACCCCAGAGTCAAAATTGCAATACTTTTGTTTTTGTAAAGGACCCTAATATCATGCTTCATGCAATATATGAGAGCTTTATACTAGTGGTCACAGAGAAGATTTCTTTCAATTTTTCTCTATATGATTCTATGTTAAACAGATGACCAATTAATCGGGGCCAGATTTAACGTCAGGATTACCATATGAACAAACTTGGAAGTTTGGAAGAAGGCTTATAGTAAATACATGATATTAAACCTCTGGCTTTTGTTCGTTCAGATAAGATTGATTAAAGATTCTCTATTTAAAACTGGGGGCGTGGCCAGATTTAAACCCATGGTCATCATTTTAAAAATAAAACTTGGTAGAGGATCATAAGCTGATGCTACGTGTAATATATGAGAGCATTGTCCCTCGTGATTTTAGAGAATATGTTCCCTATATAAGTCTAGGTAAAACTGTGACTCCCGAGGCAGGGCCAGTTGTGACAAAAGGGTCACCATCTGAATACAGTTGGCAGAAGACCATGCGCTTTTAGTAAATGCAAAATATTAAACCTCTGATATTTTTCGTTTCAGAGAAGGAAATTGTTTAAGATATTTCCATTCATATATTACATGTAGCATTAGCTTGCGGCCCATGTAAAACATGTGTTCGATGGGGTAGGGCCAAATTTGACCCCAGGGTCACCATTTGAACAAACTTGTTAGAGGACCTTAAGCTTATGGTAAATGCAAAATATTAAACTTCTGGAAAAGAAAAGTTTCTCCCTATATACTTAAAACATGTGAACCCTTCTTGGGCGGGGCCATAATTGACACAAGGTCGTCATTTCATTTAAACACAATTGGTAGAGGGTCATAGGCTTATAGTAAAGGCAAATTGTTAAATCTCAGGCTTTTGTAGTTTCAGAGAATAAGATGTTTTACATTTTCCCTATACAAGTCTATGTAAAATTGTGACCCCCGAGTCGGGACCAGATTTGACCACAGGGTCACCATTTATAGGACTATAAGCTGATGCAGAAAATTAAACCTCTAGCTCTTGTAGTTTCAGAAAAGAAGAATCTTTAAAAGCTTTCCTTTACATCTCTATGTAAAACTAGGACGGAGCCAGATTTGACCACAGAGTCACCATTGTAGAGGACAAAACGCTGATGCTTCTTGTAATATATGAGAGCTATGTGCCTTGTGGTTTCAGATGAGAAGTTTTTCCCCATACGTCTATGCAAAAATAAAAATATAAAGTCGAACAGGAACATGCACAATTTCTACATACAAACTTTGGACACACGAGGGCATATTCATTGTTAACCCTGTATGGCTTTTGAAGTCTAGGGTTTTACGACCATTAATAAAGAAAATCTGTCGAAATCTTTCAGTCCGTTGTTTTGGGATGATTTCTGAGAAGTCGTTTGGAGCAAAACTTAACGCCGGACGGACGGACGACGGAAGAAGAGTGATCCCTATTGCTCGTCCTTGAGCCTTAGGCTCAGTTGAGCTAAAAACAACGATAGCTGCAAGGGCAAGAATTCAAGAGCTGATGCTGTATCCTTGACCTGAGGACCACTAACCGCTATTACATACAACGTGACCATGAGGGCATGACGTTGACACCATAAACAATGCCTGGATATAAAAGGAGTATGATTGCTTTCATTAACCCTTTGGCACTAAACATAAATCGCCTTCTCTAGTACTTTAGGAATGGGCCATGCAACTACACAGACTCCAGTATAAGACGCGACGTCAAATATTCCTATACATGTACATACATTTAACATTGGACGATATTTTCTGGCATCATTAAAGTAAAAAGTCAATGATTCTGTAAAAACGAACACGTTTTGAAAAAATGTAATAAAAACCGTGTTTGTTCTTTAATTAAAAGTCAAGCTTTTGCTTTCTTGTCATTCTATCACTAAAAAAATAAAGAAAATGTAGACTTAAAACTTTCAGAATAATACGCATTTTATAAACATTTGTATTTATTTTATGCTATTCTAAAATGCATTTTATTTGCTACTATTTCTTCAATAAAATTGTTATTATCCCGGTTATATTTTACGCGGCATCACATAATTATTAGTTCAAGATCGACATCATTCACATTTCGCCGCAATAATTCAAATGTCACCATAATTTCTGCCACAATGAATTAGGCACATGTGCAAAATAATTGTAGTTTTAGGCTAAAAAAACACGTTATTACATGTGTTACTATATATATAGTAACACATACGGCCTGTATTTCGTGTAATACAGGCACTGTCTCCGCGGTCATATTAGACAAGCGCGTGAAACGGCGGGCCAAAAATCCATTTGAAGGGCCAAACAGCCCCTATGAAGGGCAGAAAATCCAAA
>JAWPHD010004668.1:0-7500 GCA_037043455.1 Cyrtodaria siliqua
TGTCCGGGTCGCTGTCTGCTCTACTACTTAGCCTGTCTGGCTCTTTGTCTGGCCCTATGTCTGGCCTGTAAGGTCTCTGTCAGTAGTCTGTCTGTCTGGCCTGTCTGGTCTCTTTCTGTCTGTCTGTCTGGTCTGACTGTCTGCCAGTCTGGCCTGTCTGTCTCTGTCTGTGTCTCTGTCTGTCTATCCGTCTGCTAGGTCTCTGTCTGGTTATCTGTCTGCCTGTCTTTTCTGTGATCTCTGTCTGTCTCTGATGTATGGCAGACAGACAGACAGACAGACAGACAGACAGACCCCAGACAGGCCAGATAGACAGACAGACAGACATACATACCAGACAGACAGAGCAGACAGACAGACAGACAGACAGACAGACAGACAGACAGTCAGACAGACAGACAGAAAGACAGGAACAGACAGACAGACAGACAGACAGAACAGACCAGACAGGCCAAACAGACAGACAGATAGACAGACAGACAGAACAGAAGACAGACAGACAGACAGACAGACAGACAGGACGACAGAGAATCAGACTGAGAATCAGACATAGTGCCAGACAGAGAGACTACAGACAGAGAAGGAAGACTAAGACAGACATACAGACATACATACAAGCAAAGGTAGAACCGACCCTGGATATGGTCCTTAATACAAGCCCATGCATGTACCTAATACGCGACTTGGATACCCAGACAGGCCAGGCACACAGACAGATAGACAGACATCAGACAGACAGACCAGACAGACAGACAAACAGACAGACAGACAGACAGACAGACAGACAGACCGACATACATACATACAGACAGACAGACAGACAGGACAGACAGAGGGGCCAGACAGAAAACACAGAGAGACAGTCATACAGACAGAGACCAGACAGACCAGACTGAGGGGCCAGACAGAGTAGACAGAGACCCAGACAGCCCAGGCAGATAGCCAGACAGAGACCCAGACAGGCCAGGCAGACAAAGAAACAGACAGACAGAGACCAGACATGCCTAGACAGACAAAAATACAGACAGAGACCAGACAGACAGACCCAGACAGAGAGCCAGACAGGAGAGCCAGACATGCAGACAGAAAGCCAGACAGAGGACCCAGACAGACAGACAGACAGAGACCCAGACAGAGACTCAGACAGACCAGGCAGAGAGTCAAGCCAAGAGACCCAGAAGACAGACAGACATAGGAGACCAGAAAGGACAGACATACAGATAGACATACATAGACCAGACTGCCATAGACACGAGGGCAGACTAGAGAGATAGACAGACTAGACAGAGAGTCAGACAGAAAGGCAGACAGAGACCCAGGAGGGCAAGCAATGAGCCAGACAGTGACCCAGACAGGCAGGTAGATAGCAGACAGAAAACAGACAGACCATACATGGACAGACAGATAGGACAGTCATACAGATAAACAGATAGATCAGAGACCAGACCGGCCAGACACACACACAGACAGACAGACACCAGACAGACAGACAGAGCAGACAGAAAGGCCAGGAGAGAGCCAGACAGAGACCCGGACAGTAAGCAGAGAAGCAGACAGGCCAGGCAGATAGCCAGACAGCCAGACAGACAGAGACCCAGAAAGGCTAGGCGAGAGCCAGACAGACATAACAGACAGACAGGCCAGACAGAGAGCTAGACAGAGGACCAAAAAGGCCAGACAGAGAGCCAGACAGAGAGCAGACTGATAGACAGAGATGCAGACAGAGACAGGAGAAAGGCCAGGCAGGCGATCAGCCAGAGACCCAGACAGGCAAGGCAGAGAGACAGACAGCCAGCCAGACAGCCAGACACACATCCAGACACAGCCAGCAGCCAGACAGGACAGACAGACATACAGACAAACAGACAGATACCAAGACAGGCCAGACAGACGCACTGAGACCAGACAGGCCAGAAAGCCAGGACAGACAGAATGACAGAGACAATAACAGGCCAGAGAGAAAGGCCAGGCAGAAGCCAGACATGCTAGACGAGAGGCAGACAGGCCAGGCAGAGAGCCAGACAGAGAGCCAGACAGGCACGCAGACAGACATACAGAGACAAGACAAGGCCTGACAGACAGACAGACAGACATACAGACATACAGAGATCAGACAGAGACCAGACAGGACAGACAGACCAGCCAGAGACAGACAGGCCAGGACAGACAGACAGACAGAGACCAGACAAAGCCAGATAGACGGACAGAAGAAGACAGACATACAGAGACCATATAGGCCAGACAGACAGAAACAAGCCAGGCCAGAGAGAGGGCCACGCAGAGAGCCAACATGTTAGACAGAGAGGCAGACAGGCCAGGCCGAGAGCCAGACAGCCAGAGATACAGACCGAGACCGACAGGCCAGCCCAGACATGCGTACATACAGACAGACAGACAGACAGACATACAGACAGACAGACAGACTGTCACAGGATGACCTTAGTGGTTGGGCTAACTCAGGAAAGAATCAATGACGGTGAATGCATTTACATAAGTTTAATGCAACTTTTAAAATATGTTTAATATATATACAATTATCTAAAAAAAACAAGCAAATACACAAATGAACTATGAAAAGAATGTTCTCCTGAACGTTTAAGACGTTCTTAGTATTGTTATAAATACTGAATTCTAAGACACTAAAGTGTTGTTAATCTATAACAATGTTGATCTAGCGCGATAACTGTGATGCGCGAGAGCTCATGAAGATGATGATGCGCGAATTCAATGGATGATTGTCATCAAATGCCTTCTGGTAGGGTTGATGACGCGATGCAATGATAGTTAATCTCCACTGAGATTGTGAATGATATTCCTCCAGTGAGAATTGGTAACGGGCCCACCTTGTGTCCCGGGGGTTATCGTTAGTTAAAACCTGGCTGCGCAGGTACGGGGACCGTCTCCACTGCTTGTAACGTTATTCGTGGAAGCTTAGCTCCACTCCTGGATATCCAAACCTAGATGGCTTACTCCAACCCTGGATGGCTTATATCCTGGATGGCTTATATTCATCCCTGGATGGCTTAGTTCCAACCCTGGATGGCTTAGGCTGTAATTAGACATACGTTTTAGATGTCGGTTGACAAACATAACAATCTTGCATAATTATCATTACCCAAACAAATCATTATTCAATCAATGTATGTAAGCTGTACTAATGATGAGTAGTAATGTATACATATTCTACAACGCCATGTATACGCTATGTACGTCGCTGTTAATCAATGCCCCTAATACATGTAATATAAACATGATCAAATTACTCATATATTACACTCACTGAGTTATGCATGCACGCATTTATTTTTGTCACTCATCTCATTGTTAACTAATGTTAACCATCGTGTATTACAATCACTGAGTTATACGCCAACGTTAACTAATGCACCTATTATCCACTGTTATCAAATTAATATTGTTTTACAGTTAATGATCAATTACAATAATTACATCTAATAAAGTAACTTCAAAATCATATGCTAGTCTAAAGTTATGTTTGAGAAACATCAATGCTAACCGGATGTCGTAACCGCTAAACAAGATGGCGCCGCCCACTGAATACAAATGTACGATAAAAGTTTAATAAAATTACTAACCACATGTGGCCTATGAAATTTGCCATTCAATCTCTGTTCCAACAAAGTACTATCGATGATCCCGGCGAGAGCTAGAAGACAATGGGTTTTATAGCAAACATTACGCCCAAATCATTATTTCCCCCGTTCAGTCCGTGACAAACGTGGCTAAATCTACAGTATTGAGTCTACACGAGAGGCCCCTTATACAATTTTGCCGTTTAAGGAAAATATACATAAAATTATACGTTTACATGCATTAGCACAAAACTAAACTTATGCCACGGCCTCTCTGGCGGCCACTTAAAATGTGCACGCTTTTAAGTGTTACATGAATAGATCATGAATATTGTGAAATTGTTTCAACTCGAACAAAATATTTGGGTGTAACCGATAACTTACAAGAGCTATATACGACCAGACAGGCCAGGAAGAGAGCCAGACAGAGACCCAGACAGGCCAGGTAGAGAGCCAGACAGCCAGAGAGACAGACCGAGACCAGACAGGCCAGCCAGACATATATACATACAGACAGACAGACATACAGACAGACAGACAGAGAGCCAGACAGAGAGCCAGACAGGCCAGACAGAGAACCTGACAGAGACCTAAACAGATAGACAGACAGAGACCCAGACAGAGACCCAGACAGGCCAGGCAGAGAGTCAGCAAGAGACCCAGACAAGGAGCCAGACATGCTAGACAGAGAGCCAGACAGACAAACAGACAGACAGGCCAGACAGAGACCCAGACAGGCCAGACAGAGAGCCAGACAGAGACCCAGACAGACAGACATAGGATCAGAAAGACAGACATACAGACAGATATACCGATACCAGACTTGCCAGACAGAGAGATAGACAGGCTAGACTGAGAGGCAGACACAGACCCAGAGAGGCTAGGCAATGAGCCAGACAGTGACCCAGACAGGCCAGACAGATAGCCAGACAGACAGACTGACAGACTGACAGACTGACAGACAGACAGACAGATAGACAGTCCTACAGACAAACAGACAGACATAGACCAGACAGGCCATACAGACAGACATACAGACATACAGACATACAGACAGACAGACAGACAGACCAGACAGGCCAGGCAGAGAGCCAGACAGAGACCCAGACCGGCCAGGCATAGAGCCAGACAGCCTTGCAGCCAGATAGAAAGACAGATAACAGACAGGCCAGACAGACAGACATACAGACAGACAGACAGACAGACACACAGACACACAGACAGACAGAGACAAGACAGGCCAGAGAGAGAGCCAGACAGACAAACAGACAGACAGGCCAGACAGAGAGCCAGACAGAGACCCAGACAGGCCAGACAGAGAGCCAGACAATGAGCCAGACAGGATAGACAGAGAGGCAGACAGAGACAGGCCAGGCAGGGAGTCAGCCAGAGACCCAGACAGGCCAGGCGGAGAGACAGACAGCCAGACAGACAGCCAGACAGACATCCAGACAGCCACAGACAGACAGACAGACAGACATACAGACAGACAGAGACCAGACAGGCCAGACAGACAGAAAGAGACCAGACAGGCCAGAAAGCCATAAAGACAGACAGACAGACAGACAGACAGACAGACAGACAGACAGACAGACAGAGACAAGACAGGCCAGAGAGAAGGACAGGCAGAGAGCCAGACATGCTAGTCAGAGAGGCAGACAGGCCAGGCAGAAAGCCAGACAGAGACCCAGACAGGCCAGGCAGACAGACAGACAGCAAGACAGACAGACAGACAGAGACCAGATAGGCCAGACAGACAGACAGACAGACAGACAGACAGACAGACAGAGACCAGACAGACAGACAGACAGACAGAGACAAGACAGGCCAGACATACCGACAGACAGAGACCAGACAGGCCAGACAGACAGACAGACAGACAGACAGACAGATAGAAATACAGACATACAGAGACCAGATAGGCCAGAGAGACAGAGACAAGACAGGCCAGAGAGAGGGCCAGGCAGAGAGCCAGACATGCTAGTCAGAGAGGCAGACAGGCCAGGCAGAGAGCCAGACAGAGACCCAGACAGGCCAGGCAGAGAGACAGACAGCAAGATAGACAGACAGACAGAGACCAGATAGGCCAGACAGACAGACAGACAGACAGACAGACAGACAGACAGACAGACAGACAGACATACAGACAGACAGACAGACAGACAGACAGACAGACAGACAGACAGACAGACAGACAGACAGGCAGACAGGCAGACAGACAGAGACCAGACAGACAGACAGACAGAGACCAGACAGGCCAGACATACCGACAGACAGAGACCAGACAGACAGACAGACAGACAGACAGACAGACAGACAGACAGACAGACAGACAGACAGACAGACAGACAGACAGATAGAAAGACAGACATACAGAGACCAGATAGGCCAGAGAGACAGAGACAAGCCAGGCCAGAGAGAGGGCCAGACAGAGAGCCAAATATGCTTGACAGAGAGGCATACAGGCCAGGCAGAGAGCCAGACAGAGACCCAGACAGGCCAGGCAGAGAGCCAGACAGCCGGACAGACAGACAGAGACCAGACAGGCTAGCCAGACATACATACAGACAGACAGACAGACAGACAGACAGACAGACAGACAGACAGACAGACAGACAGACAGACAGACAGACAGACAGACAGACAGACAGACAGACAGACAGACAGACAGACAGACAGACAGACAGACAGACAGACAGACAGACAGACAGACAGACAGACAGACAGACAGACAGACAGACAGACACATACAGACACAGACAGAGATAGACAGACAGACAGACAGACAGACAGACAGACAGACAGACAGACATACAAACAGACAGACAGACAGACAGACAGACAGACAGACAGACAGAGCCCAGACAGGCCAGACAGAAGGCCAGACAGAGAGCCAGACAGGCTAGACAGAGAGGCAGACAGAGACCCAGACAGGCCAGGCAATGAGCCAGACAGAGACCCAGACAGGCCAGGCAGATAGCCAGACAGCCAAACAGACAGACAGCCAGAAAGACAGACAGACAGACAGACAGACCTTCAGACAGACAGACAAACAGACAGACAGAGACCAGACAGGCCAGACATACAGAGACCAGACAGGCCAGACAGACAGACAGACAGACAGACAGACATACAGACAGACCAGACAGGCCAGGCAGAGAGCAAGACAGAGACCCAGACAGGCCAGGCCTAGAGCCAGACAGCCAGGCAGCCAGATAGACAGACAGATACCAGACAGGCCAGACAGACAGACATACAGACAATCAGACAGACAGACAGACAGACAGACAGACAGACAGACAGACAGACAGACAGACAGACAGACAGACAGACAGACAGACAGACAGACAGACAGACAGACAGACTGAGACAAGACAGGCCAGAGAGAGGGCCAGGCAGAGAGCCAGACAGACAAACAGACAGACAGGCCAGACAGACAGACAAGCCAGACAGAGACCCAGACAGGCCAGACAGAGAGCCAGACAATGAGCCAGACAGGATAGACAGAGAGGTAGACAGAGACAGAGACAGGCCAGGCAGGGAGTCAGCCAGAGACCCAGACAGGCCAGGCGGAGAGACAGACAGCCAGACAGACAGCCAGACAGACATCCAGACAGCCACAGACAGACAGACAGACAGACATACAGACAGACAGAGACCAGAGAGGACAGACAGACAGAAAGAGACCAGACAGGCCAGAAAGCCATAAAGACAGACAGACAGACAGACAGACAGACAGACAGACAGACAGACAGACAGACAGACAGACAGACAGACAGACAGACAGACAGACAGAGACAAGACAGGCCAGAGAGAGGGCCAGGCAGAGAGCCATACATGCTAGTCAGAGAGGCAGACAGGCCAGGCAGAGAGCCAGACAGAGACCCAGACAGGCCAGGCAGAGAGA
>JAWPHD010004668.1:12500-25000 GCA_037043455.1 Cyrtodaria siliqua
GACAGACACATACAGACACAGACAGAGACAGACAGACAGACAGACAGACAGACAGACAAACAGACAGACATACAAACAGACAGACAGACAGACAGACAGACAGACAGACAGACAGAGCCCAGACAGGCCAGACAGAAGGCCAGACAGAGAGCCAGACAGGCTAGACAGAGAGGCAGACAGAGACCCAGACAGGCCAGGCAATGAGCCAGACAGAGACCCAGACAGGCCAGGCAGATAGCCAGACAGCCAAACAGACAGACAGCCAGAAAGACAGACAGACAGACAGACAGACCTTCAGACAGACAGACAAACAGACAGACAGAGACCAGACAGGCCAGACATACAGAGACCAGACAGGCCAGACAGACAGACAGACAGACAGACAGACATACAGACAGACCAGACAGGCCAGGCAGAGAGCAAGACAGAGACCCAGACAGGCCAGGCATAGAGCCAGACAGCCAGGCAGCCAGATAGACAGACAGATACCAGACAGGCCAGACAGACAGACATACAGACAATCAGACAGACAGACAGACAGACAGACAGACAGACAGACAGACAGACAGACAGACAGACAGACAGACAGACAGACAGACAGACAGACAGACAGAGACAAGACAGGCCAGAGAGAGGGCCAGGCAGAGAGCCAGACAGACAAACAGACAGACAGGCCAGACAGACAGACAAGCCAGACAGAGACCCAGACAGGCCAGACAGAGAGCCAGACAATGAGCCAGACAGGATAGACAGAGAGGTAGACAGAGACAGAGACAGGCCAGGCAGGGAGTCAGCCAGAGACCCAGACAGGCCAGGCGGAGAGACAGACAGCCAGACAGACAGCCAGACAGACATCCAGACAGCCACAGACAGACAGACAGACAGACATACAGACAGACAGAGACCAGACAGGACAGACAGACAGAAAGAGACCAGACAGGCCAGAAAGCCATAAAGACAGACAGACAGACAGACAGACAGACAGACAGACAGACAGACAGACAGACAGACAGACAGACAGACAGACAGACAGACAGACAGAGACAAGACAGGCCAGAGAGAGGGCCAGGCAGAGAGCCAGACATGCTAGTCAGAGAGGCAGACAGGCCAGGCAGAGAGCCAGACAGAGACGCAGACAGGCCAGGCAGAGAGACAGACAGCAAGACAAACAGACATACAGAGACCAGATAGGCCAGACAGACAGACAGACAGACAGACAGACAGAGACCAGACAGACAGACAGACAGACAGACAGAGAACAGACAGGCCAGACATACCGACAGACAGAGACCAGACTGACAGACAGACAGATAGAAAGACAGACATACAGAGACCAGATAGGCCAGAGAGACAGAGACAAGCCAGGCCAGAGAGAGGGCCAGACAGAGAGCCAAATATGCTTGACAGAGAGGCAGACAGGCCAGGCAGAGAGCCAGACAGAGACCCAGACAGGACAGGCAGAGAGCCAGACAGCCGGACAGACAGACAGAGACGAGACAGGCTAGCCAGAAATACATACAGACAGCCAGACAGACAGACAGACAGACAGACAGACAGACAGACAGACAGACAGACAGACA
The DNA here is from genome assembly GCA_037043455.1 of Cyrtodaria siliqua. NCBI lineage: Eukaryota > Metazoa > Mollusca > Bivalvia > Adapedonta > Hiatellidae > Cyrtodaria > Cyrtodaria siliqua. The sequence goes on from JAWPHD010004668.1 coordinate 14,081, forward strand.
TACAGACAGACAGACAGACAGACAGACAGACAGACAGACAGACAGACAGACAGACAGACAGACAGACAGACAGACAGACAGACAGACAGACACATACAGACACAGACAGACACACAGACAGACAGACAGACAGACAGACAGACAGACAGACAGACAGACAGACAGAGCCCAGACAGGCCAGACAGAAGGCCAGACAGAGAGCCAGACAGGCTAGACAGAGAGGCAGACAGAGACCCAGACAGGCCAGGCAATGAGCCAGACAGAGACGCAGACAGGCCAGGCAGATAGCCAGACAGCCAAACAGACAGACAGCCAGAAAGACAGACAGACAGACAGACAGACCTTCAGACAGACAGACAAACAGACAGACAGAGACCAGACAGGCCAGACAGACAGACATACAGAGACCCGACAGGCCAGACAGACAGACAGACAGACAGACAGACAGACAGACAGACAGACAGACAGACAGACAGACAGACAGACAGACAGACAGACATACAGACAGGCAGACAGACAGACAGACAGACAGACAGACAGACAGACAGACAGACAGACAGGCCAGACAGACAGACAGACAGACATACAGAGACCAGACAGGCCAGACAGACAGACAGACAGACAGACAGACAGACAGACAGACAGACAGACAGACAGACAGACAGACAGACAGACAGACAGACAGACAGACAGACAGACAGACAGACAGACAGACAGACAGACAGACAGACAAACAGACAGACAGAGACCAGACAGGCCAGACAGACAGACATACAGAGACCAAACAGTCCAGACAGACAGACAGACAGACAGACAGACAGACAGACAGACAGACAGACAGACAGACAGACAGACAGACAGACAGACAGAGACCAGAAAGGCCAGACAGACATACATACAGAGTCCAGACAGGCCAGACAGACAGACAGACAGACAGAAAGACAGGCAAACAGAGACCAGACAGGTCAGACAGACAGACATACAGACATAGACAAGACAGGCCATAGAGAGGGCCAGGCAAAGAGTCAGACATGCTAGACAAAGAGGCAGGCAGGCCAGGCAGATAGCCAGACAGAGACCCAGACAGGCCAGGCATAGAGCCAGACAGCCAGACAGCCAGATAGACAGACAGATACCAGACAGACCAGACAGACAGACAGACAGACAGACAGACAGACAGACAGACAGACAGACAGACAGACAGACAGACAGACAGACAGACAGACAGACAGACAGACAGACAGACAGACAGACAGACAGACAGACAGACAGACAGAGACCAGATAGGCCAGACAGACAGAACAGACAGACAGAGACCAGACAGACAGACAGACAGACAGAGACAGACAGGCCATACATACCGACAGACAGAGACCAGACAGGCCAGACAGACAGACAGACAGACAGACAGACAGACAGACAGACAGACAGACAGATAGAAAGACAGACATACAGAGACCAGATAGGCCAGAGAGACAGAGACAAGCCAGGCCAGAGAGAGGGCCAGACAGAGAGCCAAATATGCTTGACCGAGAGGCAGACAGGCCAGGCAGAGAGCCAGACAGAGACCCAGACAGGACAGACAGAGAGCCAGACAGCCGGACAGACAGACAGAGACCAGACAGGCTAGCCAGAAATGCATACAGACAGACAGACAGACAGACAGACAGACAGACAGACAGACAGACAGACAGACAGACAGACAGACAGACAGACAGACAGACAGACAGACAGACAGACAGACAGACAGACAGACAGACAGACAGAGCCCAGACAGGCCAGACAGAAGGCCAGACAGAGAGCCAGACAGGCTAGACAGAGAGGCAGACAGGCAGGCAATGAGCCAGACAGAGACCCAGACAGGCCAGGCAGATAGCCAGACAGCCAAACAGACAGACAGCCAGAAAGACAGACAGACAGACAGACAGACCTTCAGACAGACAGACAAACAGACAGACAGAGACCAGACAGGCCAGACATACAGAGACCAGACAGGCCAGACAGACAGACAGACAGACAGACAGAAAGACATACAGACAGACCAGACAGGCCAGGCAGAGAGCCAGACAGAGACCCAGACAGGCCAGGCATAGAGCCAGACAGCCAGGCAGCCAAATAGACAGACAGATACCAGACAGGCCAGACAGACAGACATACAGACAATCAGACAGACAGACAGACAGACAGACAGAGACAAGACAGGCCAGAGAGAGGGCCAGGCAGAGAGCCAGACAGACAAACAGACAGACAGGGCCAGACAGACAGACAAGCCAGACAGAGACCCAGACAGGCCAGACATACCGACAGACAGAGACCAGACAGGCCAGACAGACAGACAGACAGACAGACAGACTGACAGACAGACAGATAGAAAGAAAGACATACAGAGACCAGATAGGCCAGAGAGACAGAGACAAGCTAGGCCAGAGAGAGGGCCAGACAGAGAGCCAAATATGCTTGACAGAGAGGCAGACAGGCCAGGCAGAGAGCCAGACAGAGACCCAGACAGGCCAAACCGAGACCCAGACAGAGACGAAGACAGACAGACAGACTTAATTAAAGCCCACAACGTATTATGTACAAACCTGACCCTGACTATTGTTCCATAATACAAGCCCATACATACACAATATGTATGGGCTTTAATTAGGAAACAATATCCAGGGTCAGGTTTGTACATAAAGTATATATATGGGCCTGTATTAAAGGAGAATATCTAGGGTCAGGTGTGTACATTATGTATATGTATGAGCTTGTATTATGTGACAATAGTTAGAGTCAGGTTTGTACATATATGGGCGTGAATTGAAGGACAGTATATAGGTTCAGGTTTGTACATTATGTATATGCGTGGGCTTGTACTACGGGACAATAGTTAGGGCCAGCTGTGTACATAAGTAATATGTATGGGCTTACATCCAGATCAGTTTTGTGCATTAGATTCATGTATAGGGTTGTATTAAGGAAATAGTCGGGGCCAGGTTTGTACATAATGTGTTTGTATTATGGAACATAATGGGCTTGTATTATGGAACAATAGTCAGGGTCAGGTTTTTACATAATACGTATGGGCTTTAATTAAGAGACACTATTCAGGTTCAGGTTTGTACATAAATCGTATATACGGGCTTGTATAAGGGAGAATATCCAAGGTCAGGTATTAATTAGGTACATGCATGGGCTTGTATTAAGGGACAATATCCAGGGTCAGGTTTTTACATTTGCTTGTATGTCTGTCTGTAGGTCTGTCTTTGTCTTCTTCTCTGTCTGTATGTCTGTCTGTCTGGCACTATGTCGGATTCTCTGTCAGTCTGTCTGTCTGTCTGTCTGTCTGTCAGGCCTGTCTGGTCTCTGTATGTCTGGCTGGCTGTCTGTCTGACCCTCTCTCTGTCCTGTCTTGTCTCTGTCTGTCTGTATGTCTGTCTGTCTCGCTGTCTGTTTGTCTTTTTGTCTAGCTCTCTGCCTGGCCTGTCTGGGTCTCTGTCTGGCTCTCTGAATGGCCTGTCTGCCTCTCTCTCAAGCATGTCTGGCTCTCTGTCTGGCCCTCTCTCTGGCCTGTCTTGTCTCTTATCTATGTCTGTCTGTCTGTCTGTCTGTCTGGGTATCTGTCTGGCTCTCTGCCTTGCCTGTCTGGGTCTCTGTCTGCGTGTATTTCGGGAACATAGTCTGGGTTCTACATTAGATATATGTTTGGGATTGTATTACGGCACAATATCCACGGTCAGGTTTGTACATACCTAATATGTATGGGCTTTAATTAAGAAACAATATCCAGGGTCAGGTTTGTACATAAAGTATATATATGGGCCTTATTAAAGGAGAATATCTAGGGTCAGGTGTGTACATTATGTATATGTATGGGCTTGTATTATGTGACAATAGTTAGAGTCAGGTTTGTACATCAGGTATATATATGGGCGTGAATTAAAGGGCAGTATATAGGTTCAGGTTTGTACATTATGTATATGCATGGGCTTGTACTACGGGTCTCTGTCTACGTCTCTGTCTGCGTGTATTTCGGGAACATAGTCAGGGTTCTACATTAGATATATGTTTGGGATTTTATTACGGGACTATATCCAGCGTCAGGTTTGTACATACCTAATATATGTATGGGCTTTAATTAAGAAACAATATCCAGGGTCAGGTTTGTACATAAAGTATATATATGGGCCTGTATTAAAGGAGAATATCTAGGGTCAGGTGTGTACATTATGTATATGTATGGGCTTGTATTATGTGACAATAGTTAGAGTCAGGTTTGTACATAAGGTATATATATGGGCGTGAATTAAAGGACAGTATATAGGTTCAGGTTTGTACATTATGTATATGCATGGGCTTGTAATACAGGACAATATTCAGGGCCAGCTGTGTACATAAGTAATATGTATGGGCTTAAATCCGACTGTCTGTCGGGCTGTCTGTCTCTCTGCCTGGCCTGTCTGGGTCTCTGTCTGGCTCTCTGCCTGGCCCGTCTGGGTCTCTGTCTGTCGCTCTGTCTAGCCTGTCTGGCTCTCTGTCTGGCCCTCTGTCTGGCCTGTCTGATCTCTGTCTGTCCGTCTGTCTGCCTGTCTGTCTGTCTGTCTGTCTGTCTGTTTGTCTGTCTGTCTGGCTGGCTGGCTGGCCTGTCTGATCACTTCCTTTCTGGTCTCTGTCTGTCTGTCTGCCTGGCCTGTCTGGGTCTCTGTCTGGCTCTCTGTCTGTCTGTATGGGTCTCTGTCTGGCTCTCTGTCTGGCCTGTCTGGGTCTCTGTCTTGCTCTCTGTCTGGCCTGTCTGTCTGTTTGTCTGTATGGCTCCCTGCCTGGCCTGTGTGGGTCTCTGTCTGGGTCTCTGTCTTGCCTGTCTGGGTCTCTGTCTGGCTCTCTGTCTGGCCTGTCTGTCTGTCTGTTTGTCTGTCTGTCTGTCTGGCCTGTCTGACCTATCTGGCCTGTCTGGTCTCTGTCTGTCTGTTTATCTGTCTGTCTGGCTGTCTGGCTGTTTGGGTGTCTGGCTCTCTGCCTGGCCTGTCTGGGTCTCTGTCTGGCTCTCTGCCTAACCCGTCTGGGTCTATGTCTGCCTCTCTGCTTAGCCTGTCTGGCTCTCTGTCTGGCTCTCTGTCTGGCCCTCTGTCTGTCTGGCCTGTCTGGCATGTCTGGTCTCCGTCTGTCTTCTGTCTGTCTATCTGTCTGGTCTCTGTCAGTCTGTCTGTCTGCTTGGCCTGTCTGGTCTCTGTCTGGCTCTCTGTCTGGCCTGTCTGTGTCTCTGTCTAGCTCTCTGTCTGGCCTGTCTGTCTGGTCTCTGTATGTCTGTTTGTCTGTATGTCTGTCTGTCTTTATGTCTGGCTGGCCTGTCTGGTCTCTGTCTGTCTGTCTATCTGTCTGGCTGTCTGGCTGTTTGGCCATCTGGCTCTCCGCCTGGCCTGTCTGGGTGTCTGTCTGGCTCTCTGCCTGGCCCGTCTGGGTCTCTGTCTATCGCTCTGTCTAGCTTGTCTGGCTCTCAGCCTGGCCTGTCCGGTTCTCTGTCTGGCTCTCTGCATGGCCTGTCTGGGTCTCTGTCTGTCTGTCTGTCTGTCTGTCTGTCTAAAGTAATGACAAGGATCCAATTTGTAATACTCAATGCACATTTTTCTAAAGTTTTCAAAAACATCTGTCAGCAACAATACATCAGTCTTAAGATACAGGTCATGATATTCTCCCATATTTTTAATCTTAAATGTTTTCCATATTTTTTTAGCGTGTTTATAATCTGCATCTGAAATGTGCTCATCATTTAATTGAGAATAAAAGCTATCTTTACCAGGTAAATTAGTATCCTTGAAGCGTTTAAAACTGTTCCTGAGAGGTATACTGAAACGACGGAACGTTTTTTACTAAATTTTCTAATGACCGAGACATAAACTGAAAACTGTCAATAAACACCAAACGTTGTCCTAACATAAAAGCCATGTACTTTTCCATGTTGTTTGGTTTAACATTTATTTTATTTTCAAACTTTCCGATGTGCTGCATTATAAAGTGAGAATCATAACCTCTCAAATTATGAAACACTACAGGTATTTTTTCTGTCAGTTTGAAATTAATATTACATATATTGTGAGCGCTTCCCCTTTACTTTCCAGTTATATGACAGTGATCCCTGACTTTTCTGATGAAGTTTTTATATGCCACTGTATGACCCGCGTTACCTTTTCCGAGAGTTGTTACAAAACCATTACCACAAATAGGACATGATTTAGATTTTTGGAATCTAGCTTCTTCTTCTCTTAACATCACCAAATCTTTCTTAAAATGCGTATTCATAGTTTTTTTGCACCACTTTCTTCTTCTATCATTTTTTCTAAAAACTTGTAAACATCATTTGGTCCTCTATACGTTACAACTGGTTTTGAATATTGATCATCATAGCAACAAACAACTTTATACCCGTAACTGCAATCAGTATGCTTTTGATATGCTTCTGTATGTGATTTTTTAGGATTGTTTGATGTTGATGAAATACTTTCGGTTACTGCTTCAAAATCAGCATATATGACAAAGGGAACCATTAGTTGCCTTTTATAGTTTTTAAAATAAACTTTTTCATCTTTACCTGACATCTCTACTGCTTGCTTACCATTATATGAAAGACAAACAGGCTTATGTTTTTCTAAAACTCTTTCTAATGTAAAGCATTGGAGGCATGTTTTACAAAACCATTTTTTTCCATTGTGTGCTGTTTGAGTATACATCAAACTGTTAAAGTTTTTTATCCATACATAATGATTTTTTTCTTCTTCAGTGATTAAAAGCATGTCACAAGTTCTTTTGTTGCTTTGTTTTTTTATATATGCAAAGGGTATACTTGATTGTTTTCATATCCAAATATGTTAAAACAAATGTTGTTTTGTTTTTCTATTTTTGGGAATTGTTGAATTGTAACAGGAAATGTTATCCCCTTGTAATCAAGATCATCAATATGATTGTTATACTTTGTTATTCTTTAGAGATCTTTTTCAACAGGAAATTTATAAGCTAACTGACACCATCTAAAACATTCGTTATCTTTTTCATTTTTTATATTTATTAAACCTTTTTTGTGGTGTTGCAGTTCTTTTGGTAATGCTAAATATGAGCTACCTCGCAAAGGCTTGTACTTTACTCGAATTATATAGTGCGCATCAACTGATGAAATTGTCCAACCACTTCCCTCACAAAGCCATGTTTCAATGTTATTTATTATTTTCATAATTGCTCTAACCAACACATCACATCAACAATTTCAGTTTTGTTTATGATTAATTCTGCTCTGGAAGCAAAATAAGCTGTTTTATAAACGATTGTTTCATTACCTTCTGCATCACATGCTGTTTGTTCCTAAGTAAGTTTTAAAACAACATTCATTTTAAGACCGTTTGTTTGCTCCAATTCCTTTTCAATAACATCTACAACAGCTGATAATGTTTCTAAAAGTTGCACAAGTGGATCATCATAAGTTATCATAGCAACTTGAAAAACTTTCATATATTGCTTTGGTGATTTTTCGTTTTCCACAACTTTACCACATTCTTCTGATAATTTTCCAAATTCCGCAAAATCTTCTTTTGTTTCCAATGCTCTACTATATTGTTCTGGTATTAATTTTACATCTTTTATAAGTCCTTCAATTTCATCAATACGTTTTCTTCTAATTTTGTTAAATTCTCCAGATGGTTTTATATAAGATTCAACCAATCTCTTAATTCTATCAAATTCGCTAATTTTTTCTGGTAATTCTTCAATTTTCAAATCTTTTTAGCCTTTATATAATATTACATGACATTTTTTTTTAAGCCTATATTTAATTTAATTAATTAATTTTTTTAACAGGAATGATACCAAGCTCTTTGATTTCCAGGATTTTCATTACCATCTGCTATCTTTGATCCGTATACAGATCGTCCACATATTATAACTTTTCTCCAAAATTGATTTTTCCAAAAGCCCAGCCATCCAATCTTTTTTAAAAGTTGCAATATCTTCTTCCAAGCGTTTCATATAAGATTCCCTATATTCATCAATATGCTCTTTTGTTTGATCTGTGAGAGCCTTTTCAAGGGCAGCTACTCCAAATTGTATATTTTTTTCCTCATCAAAATGTTTCCTTTCTCCTTCTTCATAACTTTCCATATAATATGGATTACAATATTTTAAATATATAATTCTGTAGTATAATATAATGAATTGCAAATATTGTGAAAGAGTTTTAGATATTATTGATCCTCCTAAGGTGTGCATAGATTGCATCTTATTTTACATGACTAACAAAAAGAAGCTTTGTAAAAATTGTACAAGAGCCAAGCTGTGTTACAAGTGTACTTACGCATGTATAAATTGTAACGATACTTGTGATATTTTTGATAACGAGCATGTTTGCCTTAATTGTGGCATACACAATGGCTACAATATTATTGCAGGTTACAATTACAGCCGAAAGAAAACTATTTACCACAGAAAGTACCATTTGGATAAATACTTGGTAGAATATGATTTGTCTTCTGCAAATAGGCAAAGATTTGAAGATTTGTTTTACAAAATTGTAAAGATTTTGGATAAAATAGAGGGTCGGAAAAGATCAATCAAATTTGAATACATTTTTTAGAAAATATTTAAAATATTAAAAATAGAAAAAGAAACAAAACCGATTAAAACAAAATCAACCAGAGAAAAGTATGATAGGGTAATCAAGCAGTTTTGTGTAGTTGTGTGGGGTCTAGCAGCAAGCATGTCATCGTCATTTTGACGTTTGCAAATGTTTGTGTTAAGGGCAACAGGAGACAACTAAAAATGGCTGATTATTTGTCGCGAGGGAGTACTGCACTTATACTCTCAGTTTCTATACTACTTATGTCTGTCTGTGTGTGTGTCTGTCTGTCTGGATGTCTGGCTGTCTGGCTCTCTGCCTGGCCTGTCTGGGTCTCTGTCTGGGTCTCTGCCTGGCCCGTCTGGGTCTCTGTCTGCCTCTCTGTCTGTTTGTCTGGCATGTCTGGTCTCTTTCTGTCTGGTATCTGTCTGTCTGTCTGTCTGCGTGGCCTGTCTGGGTCTCTGTCTGGCTCTTTGTCTGTCTGTCTGTATGGGTCTCTGTCTGACTCTGTCTGGCCTGGCTGGGTCACTGTCTGGTTCTCTGTCTGGCCTGTCTGTCTGTATGTCTGTCTGGCTCTCTGCCTGGCCTGTCTGGGTCTCTGTATGGCTCTCTGCCTGGCCTGTCTGCCACTCTCTCTAGCATGTCTGGCTCTCTGTCTGGCCCTCTCTCTTGCCTGTCTTGTCTCTGTCTGTCTGTCTGTCTGTCTGGCAGGCTGGCTGGCTGGCTGGCTGGCTGGCTGGCTCTCTGACTGGCCTGTCTGACTGGCTGTTTGGCTCTCTGCCTGGCCTGTATGTCTGTCTGTCTGTCTTTCTGTCTGTCTGTCTAGCCTGTCTGGTCTCTGTATGTCTGTCTGTCTGTCTGGCTGGCTGTCTGGCTCTCTGCCTGGCATGTTTGGCTCTCTGTCTGGCTCTCTGCCTGGCCCCTCTGGGTCTCTGTCTGCCTCTCTGTCTAGCCTGTCTGGCTCTCTGTCTGGCCCTCTGTCTGGCCTGATTGGTTTCTGACTGTCTGTCTGTCTGTCTGGCCTGTCTGGTAAAAGTCTGTATGTCTGTCTTTTTGTCTGGTCTCTGTCTGTCTATCTGTCTGTCTGGCTGTCTGGCTCTAGGCCTGTCCAGTGTGGGTCTCTGTCTGGGTCTCTGTCTGGCTCTCTGCCTAGTCTGTCTGGCTCTCTGTCTGGCCATCTGTCTGTCTGTCTGTCTGTCTGTCTGTCTGTCTGTCTGTCTGTCTGTCTGTCTGTCTGTCTGTCTGTCTGTCTGTCTGTCTGTCTGTCTGTCTGTCTGTCTGTCTGTCTGTCTGTCTGTCTGTCTGTCTGTCTGTCTGTCTATCTGTCTGTCTGTCTGTCTCTCTGTCTGTCTGTCTGTCTGTCTGTCTGGTCTGTCTGGTCTGTCTGGTCTTTGTCTGTCTGTCTGTCTGTCTGGCCTGTCTGGTCTCTGTCTGTCCGTCTGTCTGTCTGGCTGTCTGACTCTCTGTCTGGCCTGTGTGGGTCTCTGTCTTGCACTCTGATAGGCCTGTCTGCCTCTCTGTCTAGCATGTCTCGCTCTCTGCCTGGCCCTCTCTCTGGACTGTTTTGTCTCTGTCTGTTGCTGTCTGTCTGTCTGGCCTGTCTGGTCTCTGTCTGTCTGTCTGTCTGTTTTCTGTCTGTCTGTCTGTCTGTCTGTCTGGCCTGTCTGGTTTCCGTCTTCTGTCTGTCTGGCCTGTCTGGTCTCTGTCTGTCTGTCTGTCTGTCTGGCTGTCTGGCCTGTCTGGTCTCTGTCTGTCCGTCTGTCTGTCTGGCTGTCTGACTCTCTGTCTGGCCTGTGTGGGTCTCTGTCTGGCACTCTGCCAGGCCTGTCTGCTTCTCTGTCTAGCATGTCTCGCTCTCTGCCTGGCCCTCTCTCTGGACTGTCTTGTCTCTGTCTGTCTGTCTGTCTGTCTGTCTGGCCTGTCTGGTCTCTGTCTGTCTGTCTGTCTGTTTTCTGTCTGGCTGTCTGTCTGGCCTGTCTGGTCTCCGTCTGTCTGTCTGTCTGGCCAGTCTGGTCTCTGTCTGTCTGTCTGTCTGTCTGTCTGTCTGTCTGTCTGTCTGTCTGTCTGTCTGTCTGTCTGTCTGTCTGTCTGTCTGTCTGTCTGTCTGTCTGTCTGGCTGTCAGTCTGTCTGGTTCTCTGTCTTTCTGGCCTGTCTGGCTCTCTGTCTAGCCTGTCTGGTTCTCTGCCTCGCCTCTCTGCCTGTCTGGCCTGTCTGGCTCTCTGTCTGGCTCTCTGTCTAGCCTGTCTGGGTCTCTACCTCGCCTGTCTGGTCTCTGTCTGCCTCTCTGCCTAGCCTGTCTGGCTATCTACCTCGCCTGTCTGGTCTCTGTCTGCCTCTC
>JAWPHD010004668.1:40000-55000 GCA_037043455.1 Cyrtodaria siliqua
TTTGTCTGGCTATCTGTCGGTCTGTCTGGATGTCTGGCTCTCTGCCTGGCATGTCTTGGTCTCTGTCTGTCTGTCTGTATGTCTGTCTGTCTGGCCTGTCTAATCTCTGTCTGTATGTGTTTGAGGCCTTTCTGGGTCTCTGTCTGGCCTGTCTGTCTGGTCTTTGTCTGTCTGTCTGGGTCTCTTACTGGCTAACTGTCTGGACTGTCTGGCTCTCTGTCTGTCTGTCTGTCTGGCTGGGTCTCTGTCTGGCTCTCTGTCTGTCTGTCTGTCTGGCCTGTCTGGTATCTGTCAGTCTTTCTGTCTGGCCTGTCTGGGATTCTGTCTGGCTTTCTGCCTGGCCTGTCCGTCTGATCTCTGCCTGTCTGTCTGTCTGTCTGTCTGTCTGTCTGTCTGTCTGGGTCTCTGTCTGGCTCTCTGTTTGGCTCTCTGTCTGGCTGTCTGTCTGTCTGTCCATCTGTATGTCTGGCCTATATGGTCTCTGTCTGGCTGTCTGTCGGGCTCTCTGTCTGTCTGTGTGACTGTCTGTCTGGGTCTCTCTCTGGCTCTCTGTGTGGCTATCTGTCTGTCTGTCTGTATGTCTGTCTATCTGTCTGTCTGCCTGGCAGTCTCTCGGCCTGGCCTGTCTGAGTCGCTGTCTGTCTGTCTGTCTGTCTGTCTGTCTGTCTGTCTGTCTGTCTGTCTGTCTGTCTGTCTGTCTGTCTGTCTGTCTGGCATGTCTGGTCTCTGTCTGTCAGTCTGGCCTGTCTGGGTCTCTGTCGGGCTCTCTGTCTGTCTGTGTGACTGTCTGTTTCGGTCTCTGTCTGGCTCTCTGTCTGGCTATCTGTCTGTCTGTCTGTCTGTATGTCTGTCTATCTGTCTGTCTGCCTGGCAGTCTCTAGGTCTGGCCTGTCTGGTCTCTGTCTGTCAGTCTGGCCTGTCTGGGTCTCTGTCTGGGTCTCTGTCTGGCCTGTCTGTCTGTCTGTCTGGCTGTGTGTCTGGCCTGTCTGGGTCTCTGTCTGGCCTGTCTGTCTTGTCTCTGTCTGTATGTTTGTCTGTCTGGGTCTCTGACTGGCTCTCTGTGTCACAAAATATCACCGGTAGAGCGTACTGGTCGTACATAGCTCTTGTAAGTTATCGGTTACACCACAATCTATTGTTCGAGTTGAAACAATTTCACAATATTCATGATCTATCCATGTAACACGTAAAAGCGTGCACATTTTAAGTAACCGCCAGAGAGGCCATGATCGATAGTACTTTGTTGGAACAGAGATTGGACGGCAAAATTCATAGGCAACATGTGGTTAGTAGTTTTATTAAACTTTTATCGTACATTTGTATTCAGTGGGCGGCGCCATCTTGTTTGGCGTTTACGACATCCGGTTAGCATTGATGTTTCTCAAACATAACTTTAGACTAGCATATGATTTTGAAGTTACTTTATTAGATGTAATTATTGTAATTGATCATTAATTGTAAACCAATATTAAGTTGATAACAGTGGATAATAGGTGCATTAGTTAACGTTGGCGTATAACTCAGTGATTGTAATACACGATTGTTAACATTAGTTAACAATGAGATGAGTGACAAGAATAAATGTTCGACGCGTATGCATAGCGTTGTATAATGTGGTCATTAGTTGACATGCGTGCATGCATAACTCAGTGAGTGTAATATATGAGTAATTTGATCATGTTTATATTACATGTATTAGGGGCATTTATTAACAGCGATGTAAATAGCGTATACATGGCGCTGTAGAATATGTAAACATTGCTACTCATCATTAGTACAGCTTACATATATTGATTGAATAATGATTTGTTTGGGTAATGATAATTATGCAAGATTGTTATGTTTGTCAACCGACATCTAAAACGTATGTATAATTACAGCCTAAGCCATCCAGGGTTGGAAATAAGCCATCCAGGATATAAGCCATCCAGGGTTGGAGTAAGCCATCTAGGTTTTGATATCCAGGAGTGGAGCTAAGCTTCCACGATTAACGTTTACGAGCGGTGGAGACGGTCCCCGTACCTGCGTTAGCCTGGCCAGGTTCTACTAACGACAACCCCGGGACACAAGGTGGGCCCGTTACCAGTCCTCACTGGAGGAATATCACTCACAATCTCAGTGGAGGTTAACTATCATTGCATCGCGTCATCAACCCTTACAGAAGGCATTTGATGACAATCATCCATTGAATTCGCGCATCATCATCTTCATGAGCTCTCACGCATCAGTTATCGAGCTAGATCAACATTGTTATAGGTTTAAACAACACTTTAGTGTCTTAGACATTCAGTATTTATAACAATACTAAGAACGTCTTAAACGTTCATGAGAACATTCTTTTCATAGTTCATTTGTGTATTCGCTTGTTTTTTTTAGATAATTGTATATATATTAAACATATTTTAAAAGTTGCATTAAACTTATGTAAATGCATTCACCGTCATTGATTATTTCCTGAGTTAGCCCAACCACTAAGGTCATCCTGTGACAACTGGTGTCAGAGTAGTGTGATTTTGGGCGACTACGGAGGAAAAGAATCAATAAGTGATCTTTATTATGATATACTAAATCTCTACTTATTATTTTAGAATTGTGTACCACCCTCTGATCCATCAAGGCGACTGTCGACGAGCACGGCCGCAGCTTGGAAGACAAGTCAAGACACGACAAGGGTAGGGTGAGTCCAAACTGTTGTTTTGTCCGTTCTTTCCTTGGCGCGAGGTCGCAGTGGTCTACACGAGTGGGTCTGAGGCACTTTTTGCTCAATAATTTGACATACAAATAGTATCCAATTAGGTTGGCGAACAAGACGTTCTACTCATGTTGTGACACTCGAGTATACTTATATTGATGGGAGAAGTAAATATACATGTACATGTTATACACATTTCGATGATTGTTTAAGGTTTATGTCCAATATCAAATTAAGATATTTTATGTTGTGTATATGTTTTGTGGAAGCTAGATACTATCTATACATAACCGTTAGTAGTTAGCGCTAGTACAAATGTATGTAACTTGTCCTATGATGATGCCCAGGTATTTACTGAGGACACAGTGACTTACCATTAGTAGTTAGGTGAGTAGAATTATTAGTGACGTGGGTATTGTAATTATTGTAGTGTGTAATCCACAATGTCTATAACCATGACGTCTATAAAGGAACTTACAGAAATGGGTAAGGAGTTAGGTTATGCTGGAGAGGAGCTTAGAACCTTTGTTAAAGACGAACAGGATAGGGAAAGGGAATTTAGACTTAAGGAAAGAGAATTAGCAAAGCAGGAAAGAGATGAAGAAAGTAGACTAGCTAAAGAGAAGCTAGATGCTGAGAAAGATAGGTTAGAAGTAGAAGGTAGACTAGTTAAAGATAAGCTAGAATTAGAAAGTAGATTAGCTAAAGAGAAGCTAGATGCTGATAAAGAGAAGCTAGAATTCGAAAGTAGATTAGCTACAGAGAAGTTAGAATTAGAAGGTAGGTTAGCTAAAGAGAAGCGAGATGATGAAAGTAGAATAGTAAGGGAGAAACAAGAGTTAGAACATGAGAGGTTCGAAACAGATGGTAGACTAGCTAAGGCTAAGACAACGATGGAGAGCGAGAAATCAGAGTTTGAGCATAAGTTAGCTTTAGAGTTGGAAGCAGCTAAGACACATAGTAAGGAAAGTAAAACTGAAGGGAAAGATAGTTATTCTGGGAAGTTAAAAGGTTCGAAGTTACCATACTTTGATGCTGACAAAGATAACATGGACAGTTACTTGTTACGGTTCGAGCGTTATGCTGAGTTACAGGAATGGACCAAAGATAAGTGGGCATTTCATTTAAGTGCGTTATTGAGAGGAAAGGCCTTAGATGTATTTTCTAGATTATCTAGTGTAGATGCTCTTGACTATGACAAGTTAAAGGATGCTCTTTTAAAGAGATTTGAGTTAACTTAAGAAGGTTTTAGAAAGCGGTTTAGAGCTTGTCTGCCTGAGAAAGGCGAGTCATTTATTCAGTTTATTAGTAGGTCTAGAAAGTACTTAGATAGGTGGTTAGAGTTAGGGAAGGTAGCGCAGACTTATCAGGGCCTCATAGATTTCTTGTTGCGGGACCAGCTATTCAATGTTTGTAGTAGAGATCTGTTCTTATTTCTTAAAGAAAGAAAACTAACTAGTGTAGATGAAATGGCAACTCAAGCAGATCAGTTTGCCGAGGCTAGAGATGGAGCTCATAATGTAGTGTCGAAAGACAGAACTTTAAGAGATAGGCAAGGGGACGATCATAAACAGAAAGGCCAGATTGGAAACTATAGAGGTGGAGGTAGTTCGATGGGTGCTAGAGGAGGTAGAAATAGTGGTAACATAGGTAGACCTTTTATTCGTTGTCGTCACTGTAATGGGAATCATGCTTCACATGAGTGTAGGAAAGCGGTGAAAGTGTCCGTGTCGTAGACAATTTTAGTGACAATAGTAGAGTGGACAACAATGTAGGTAGTTCGAACCAAGGTTTTAAAAACCCATGGAATTTCGGTAGAGGTAGAGGTGGTCAAAACCTAGGTAGAGGTAGAGGCAGAGGTAGTAATAGTCCGGTTATTAAAACCGAGAGTAGTAGCTGTTGTGTTAAAGCGGATGGTGTAATGGCGAAGATCGGAACATGTCTCTTTCCGTATGCAAATCTTCCAACGGCAGATGGTAGAGTGAATGGCACGGACGTAATTGTAATGAGGGATACAGGTTGTACAGGTGTGGTAGTTAGGCGTAGTTTAGTTACGGATGACCAGTTGGTAGGTAAACAGTCACCGTGTATGTTGTTAAATAAGTCGGTAGAGCACGTGCCAATAGCGAGAATAGATGTAGAAACACCTTTCTTTAAAGGGACTACAGAGGCACTATGTATGGATGACCCGATGTATGATTTAACGATAGGGAACATAGAAGGTTCAGCATAAGTAATGCCGTAGAGACTAGAGCGCAGGTTCAGAAGCAAGCTCAGGCTTATAGAAAATTAAAGGTTCCTGCAGCCGTAGGTGACATATCTAAAGCGGAGTTTATAGAAGCACAAACTCAAGACGAGTCATTAGGTCCTTGTAAGGTTTAGGCCAAGGATGGTGTAGTGAAGAAGTGTAAAGGGTCCGGTAGTTGTAAGTTTGTACATAAGAATAGGTTATTGTACAGAGAATTTGAAGATAGTGGTAGTAGACAGTTTCACCAATTAGTGGTACCTACCCAGTATAGAACGACAGTGCTTAAGGTAGCTCATGAGTCGATTATGGGAGGTCATTTAGGCGTAAAGAAAACGTCAGATAGAGTATTGGCAGAATTTTATTGGCCAGGCGTTAGTGGAGATGTAACTAGGTATTGTAGGTCTTGTGATGTATGCCAAAGGACAGTACCAAAAGGTCGAGTGACCAAAGTACATTTAGGTCAGATGCCACTGATAGATACACCATTTAAGCGGGTAGCCGTAGACATAGTTGGACCAATTTTTCCAGTGTCTGATAGGAAAAATAGGTACATTTTAACCATGGTAGACTATGCAACTAGGTATCCGGAGGCAGTAGCATTGCCCTCATTCGAAACTGAGAGAGTAGCTGAGGCATTAGTTGATATGTTCATTAGGCTAGGTGTACCAGAGGAAATGCTGACTGATTGTGGGTCACAGTTTACGTCAGAACTTATGGCTGAAGTAAGCAGGTTATTGTCTTTGCGTCAAATCATGACAACACCATATCACCCTATGTGTAACGGGTTAGTCGAACGATTTAACGGGACTTTAAAGCAAATGTTACGGCGTATGTGTACCGAGAGACTCAAAGATTGGGACAAGTATCTCAATGCTTTATTGTTTGCATTTAGAGAGGTTCCACAAGAGAGTTTAGGATTTTCTCCGTTTGAGTTATTGTACGGTAGGTCAGTTAGAGGTCCCATGAGGATTCTTAGAGAGATGTGGGCAGGTGAAGTAGATAGTGATGAGGTTAAGACTACATATCAGTATGTTTTAGATCTGAAGGAGAAACTAGAGGAGACTTGTAAGATAGCTCAAAGTCAGTAAGTTAAGGCAAGCACCAAGTATAAACGGTACTTTGACCAGAAAGCTAGAGCTAGGAAGTTTAAGATAGATGACCAGGTGTTACTGTTACTCCCGACCGACAATAACAAGTTGTTATTACAATGGAAAGGTCCGTTTTACGTTAGAGGGATAGTGAACACTATGGATTACCGTATCGAGATAAACGGAAAGTTAAAGACCTTTCATGCGAATATGCTGAAAGAGTATATCAGTAGAACCGATAATGGGCAACAAGGGGTGTTAACCGTAGTTAATATTGCAGTTATTGAGGATAGTGAGGAAGACAGTAGTGAGGACACTAGTCCCATGTATTTTCCCACTAGTGTAGGTAGGGAGACAGCAGCCGATGTAGACATATCGGGCATGCTTAGTGTAGAGCAGCAACGAGAGATGGGTAGTTTACTCTCGGAGTTCAGTGATGTCTTGTCCGAAAACCCGGGGCAGACAGATGGAGTGCAACATGATATTGTACTCACATCAGGGGAACCAATTAGAATTAAGGGGTATCCCGTTACATTTCACTCTCGATCAATTGTTGATGAGGAGGTGAAAGACAAGTTGAAATTGGGTGTCATCGAACCTTCAAACGCCCCATTTTCATCCCCAGTCGTACTTATTAAGAAGAAAGATGGGTCAATTCGATTCTGCATCGATTTTAGGCAGCTCAATAAACGTACCATCTTTGATGCAGAGCCAATGCCTAATATTGAGGAGGTATTCTTTAAACTTGCGGGATATTCGTATTTCTCCAAGTTAGACCTCAGTAAAGGTTATTGGCAAGTCCCACTTTCAGACCGAGCTAAAGACATGACCTCCTTCGAAACTTCGCAAGGACTTTTTAAGTTCAAGGTCATGCCCTTTGGTCTCGTAAACGCCCCAGCAACATTCTGTAGGTTAATGAGGAAAGTCCTGAAGGATTTGTCCAACACAGACAGTTTTGTAGATGACATCCTGGTGTTTACAACAACATTTGAAGACCATATTAAGGCTCTACGTAATCTGTTGGAACGGCTACGCCGGTTTAAACTGACTGCAAAACCTAGCAAGTGTCACATAGGTTACGCAGATATAGAGTGTCTGGGTCATGTTGTCGGGAGGGACCAGAAATTGAAACCCAACCCCGACAAGGTTAAGGCAATTCAGGAAGCACCAAGACCCGAGACAAAGAAACAAGTTATGTCATTTTTAGGGTTGGCGGGTTTTTACAGGAAGTTTATTCCAAACTTTTCGGCTATAGCTGCACCTTTGTCAGACTTGACAAAGAAAGGTCAATCCAACAGGATTACTTGGGGCGGGGGGGGGGGGGGGGGAAGCCAGGAGCGAGCTTTTGTCTCTTTAAAGGGAACTCTGGTCAAAACCCCGATACTAAAATTACCTGAACTTGACCAGGAGTTTATCCTCAGAACGGATGCCTCCGATATCGGGGTGGGTGCAGTCCTTCTGCAAGAGCATGATGGGTGTAGTCTCCCCGTGGCTTACGCAAGTCGGAAACTATTACCCCGGGAATGTAACTACTCTGTTATCGAAAGGGAGTGTCTTGCAGTAGTGTGGGGTGTCAGTAAATTCCACCCATATGTTTTTGGTAAGGAATTTGTCTTGGAGACTGACCACCAACCGTTAGCTTATATGAATAAAGCAAAGGTAACTAACAGTAGATTAATGAGATGGGCACTGACTATGCAGCCTTACCGGACATAATGACCGGTTTAATACAATAGTGTATTGCAGTGTATTGTTCAACAGTAGTATATGTTACGACAGGGTAGTGTTCAATTGTAGAATAGTGTTGAAATTGTAATTACATATTATAGTTAGGTTATAACTGCAGTGGATGTTTTCCGGAAGACGGTCGTTGTACGGGCTGAAGGTTGCACCCCTCAGTAGTAATAGTTAACATACTTGTTGTGAACACTTATATTACGCGCTGTATTGTACATGACGTTGACGCGCTGTATTGGACGTGACGTAGATTACGTTAACGTCACTTGTTATGATTGTTGTTGATCAGTGATAATAAAGGTACGAACCGAACACAACGCGTTTAGTACACCACTCCCACATTTTGGTGCCGTGAACAAACCGCTTTGAAATAAGTACACAATGAACCTGCAGAAACCTATTTCCACGAGAGAGGCTTATCGCAAACTTGCAGAGCGACAACTTCAGAAAATTTCTCCGGAGTTGTCTTCGGAGGAAATCAGCGTTATACTCGACGTTCTAACAGAGAAGGCAGAAACCATCAAGCAGCTGAATGAAAAGATTCTATCCCAGACTGATGTTGCTTATATTCAGACAGAGATCATCGATAGCGAGGAATACATGCTGGATCTCGAGGAGAAAATTCGCAAAGTACGACGAGAATTCATTTCACAGGGAACCGCTCAGGTAACAAGATATACAGAGAATATAGATACACCGGTTTCCCATGATATAAATCAGCATAGTATTCAGAGACAAGTAAGTTTACATACGCAGCCGTTGGCAACATCTACAATACCACAGCACCGGCTTCCGAAACTGACCCTACCCACTTTCAACGGTAACATTCTACTCTGGCAGACGTTTTGGGATTCATTTGAATCAAGTATCCACGAAAACCCCATGTTACCTGATGTACAGAAGTTCAGCTACTTGAAGTCTGTTTTGGAGGACGCCGCTGCCCGTGCCATAGACGGTTTCCCAATAACCAAAGCTAACTACACACAAGCAGTGGATCTTCTACGAGAGCGCTTTGGTCAGCCGCACAAGATTGTGAGTGCGTACATGCAAGCATTGCTGGATTTACCACGTCTTACAACAAACATCCATAGTTTACGTACCTTCTGTGACAAGCTGGAATCATACATCAGGGGACTAGAATCACTAGGACATTGCCAGGACTCTTACGGCAATTTGCTGGTTCCGGTCATCTTCGAGAAACTTCCGGCGGAGATCAGAAGGAACATGACGCGCGACCATGGTGACAGTAACTGGCAGCTTCCGACCTTGAGAGAAGCACTGAAGAAGGAGATCAGCATCATGGAAGCAGGCCAACCAGTCGAGAGACCGGAAGTGCACGACGCCACCGCTTCATTCTTCGCTGGTTCCAGGTCCAAACCCAAGGTACCCAACAACAAGCAATCAAGTACGAACTATAGACCACAGAGCAAGGTATGCCCGTTTTGCAGCGGACCTCACCAAGCCAACGAGTGTAGGAAGGTAACTTCAGTAACTTCTCGCATGGAAATTGTGAATCAGAAACTTTTATGTTTTAATTGTCTCGGAAATCACCAGGTTTCGTATTGCCGCTCCAACTTCCGTTGCCGCCATTGCCGACGAAAACATCACTCCAGCATTTGTAACCGCCAATCCGCACAATCTACGCCAGATGCAAGAGTTACTTCTACTACTACCTCCGAGTCCGTTACTTCCGGTGCAACAGGTCATTCCGCCATATTGCATTCTACAACACAGCCGAGGCCGAACGTGCTACTGAAGACTGCCGTTGCCCAGGTATGTTCCGACAGATGCTGTGCCGACGCCAACATACTGTTCGACGAAGGAGCCCAGAGATCGTTCATAACTGAGAGTATGGTAGAAATATTGCAACTAGAACGAACCGGAACTGACGTCGTCCATCTTACGACATTTGGAGCCACCACTCAGAACGTGAGGCACATCGACACTGCTACTGTTTACCTATCCACAGACAACGGAGAACAGATTCCAATCAATGTCCTTGTAGTTCCACAAATTGCTGTACCCCTGCATAATCTTCAGCGTTCTGTGACGCCACTTCCATATCTCCGTGGCTTAAAGCTCGCCCATCCAGTTACAGACGATGAGTCATTTGAGATTTCTCTACTTGTCGGTGCCGATAAATACTGGGAAATTGTTCAGAACCATGTCATTAGAGGCGACGGACCCACAGCAGTCAAGTCGAAGATTGGCTACCTCCTTTCTGGCCCACTTCCGGTGGCATCCCATCACACGTCAATGAACTGCATCATGAACATTATCTCATCACCACCAGAGACGTGTGATCTAGAGAGATTTTGGAAACTGGAGTCACTGGGAATCAACCCCACCACAGAAGAGATTTCTACTTCCGGTTTCCTGGAGAAGTACCAAGAGACGTCCATTGCATTTAAATATGGTCGATATTCAGCCAAGTTACCATGGAGACAGGATCATCCACCTCTACCTGACAATTACAATATCACCCGACGGCGAACAGAGAACAATATTCTCCGGCTAAGCCAGGAACCCGACACTGCTACAGAAATATAGCGGCATCATTGCTGATCAGGTGAAGAGGAGGTTTATAGAGAAGGTGCAGGATGACAACACTACTCAGAGCGTTCACTACATACCACATCATGGCGTGAAGAAAGACTCTGCAACGACACCGATTCGTATAGTGTGCGACTGCAGCTGTCGCCAGACACGTGATTCGCCGAGCTTGAACGATTGTTTACAATCAACACCGCCGGAGCTGAACGACTTAACAAGTATTCTTATGCGATTTAGACTAAACAAGTATGCAGTTTCAACCGACATAGAAAAGGCATTTCCTCACGTACAACTTGACGAGAAAGATCGCGACTTCACGAGATTTCTGTGGCTGAGTGATCCAAGAAACCCAGATAGTGAACTGATGACATACCGGTTCAAGGTTGTCTTATTTGGAGCGACATGTTCCCCATTCATATTGAATGCCACGTTGCTGAAACACCTAGATGACAACAAGGCAGTATGGGTAAGTGATATCCTGAGGAGAGACTTGTATGTTGATAACATACTATCAAGTTTTACTGATGAAGCAGACGTACTCGCTTACTTCCGGGATACACGTGACCTCATGTCGTCTGCTGGGTTCAACCTGCGTTCGTGGAACTCTAACAGTTGCCGTCTACGTACACTAGCCGCTAAAGAAGATGTCCTCGATGACGACCAGATCACTAAAGTCCTTGGTTTGCTATGGAATGCAGAAACCGACGAGTTATTGCTACAACAAAGACTTATACCCAGAGCTGGAGACATCACCAAACGAGAAATTCTCCACCAGACGTCAAGGTTGTATGATCCGCTGGAACTCCTCAGCCCTGTCACAATTCGGGCAAAGATCCTTATGCAAGACATTTGGCAACAGAAATTCGACTGGGATGTACCACTTCCGATGGACTTTCAACAACGATGGCGCGAACTTGCAGACGACTTGAACTACGCGTCTTCATATAGATTCCAGAGACACTACTTCCGATATTCATCGACATCAAAAGACATTTGTAATGCAACAGACGAATCAGTACTCCACGTGTTTGCTGACGCAAGTGTCCGGGCATACGGCACTACAGCTTACTTGTACACGGACAACACTTCTGCATTAGTTATGGCGAAGACCCGCGTGGCTCCACTGAAGGAACTTACACTACCCAGACTTGAACTGATGGCCGCCGTCCTGGGTGCTCGACTTGCCAGACATGTCCAACAGTCTATCAGTGTGAAAACTGTATACCTGTGGTCAGATAGCCAGATTGTTCTCCATTGGTTACACACATCAAATCCACTGATTCAGTGATTTAAAGGACTATATTAACTTTTCGAGGCCCGGAGAATGTTGTGAACACTTATATTACGCGCTGTATTGTACATGACGTTGACGCGCTGTATTGGACGTGACGTAGAATACGTTAACGTCACTTGTTATGATTGTTGTTGATCAGTGATAATAAAGGTACGAACCGAACACAACGCGTTTAGTATACCACTCCCACAATACTCAAGCGATTGAGCGATCAGCTTGTACATTTTGTCGCTCATTTGCTCAGAAGAATTAATAGTTTCTTAACGTGTAAATACTAGTTATCATTTTGTTGAATTTTAAAAGTGTAGCACTTTCTTTAAGTGGGGAGATGTTGTCTCAAAATGTCACGGGTAGAGCGTACTGGTAGTACATAGCTCTTGTAAGTTATCGGTTACACCCAAATATATTGTTCGAGTTGAAACAATTTCACAATATTCATGATCTATCCATGTAAAACGTAAAAGCGTGCACATTTTAAGTGGCCGCCAGAGAGGCCGTGTCATAAGTTTAGTTTTGTGCTTATGCATGTAAACGTATAGGTATATTTTCATTAAACGGCAAAATTGTATAAGGGGCCCCTCGTGTAGATTCAATACTGCAGATTTAGCCACGTTTGTCACGGACTGAACGGGGGAAATAATGATTTGGGCGTAATGTTTGCTATAAAACCCATTGTCTTCTAGCTCTCGCCGGGATGATCGATAGTACTTTGTTGGAACAGAGATTGGACGGCAAAATTCATAGGCAACATGTGGTTAGTAGTTTTATTAAACTTTTATCGTACATTTGTATTCAGTGGGCGGCGCCATCTTGTTTGGCGGTTACGACATCCGGTTAGCATTGATGTTTCTCAAACATAACTTTAGACTAGCATATGATTTTGAAGTTACTTTATTAGATGTAATTATTGTAATTGATCATTAATTGTAAACCAATATTAAGTTGATAACAGTGGATAATAGGTGCATTAGTTAACGTTGGCGTATAACTCAGTGATTGTAATACACGATTGTTAACATTAGTTAACAATGAGATGAGTGACAAGAATAAATGTTCGACGCGTATGCATAGCGTTGTATAAAGTGGTCATTAGTTGACATGCGTGCATGCATAACTCAGTGAGTGTAATATATGAGTAATTTGATCATGTTTATATTACATGTATTAGGGGCATTGATTAACAGCGACGTACATAGCGTATACATGGCGTTGTAGAATATGTAAACATTGCTACTCATCATTAGTACAGCTTACATATATTGATTGAATAATGATTTGTTTGGGTAATGATAATTATGCAAGATTGTTATGTTTGTCAACCGACATCTAAAACGTATGTATAATTACAGCTAAGCCATCCAGGGTTGGAAATAAGCCATCCAGGTTTTACGCCATCCAGGGTTGGAGTAAGCCATCTAGGTTTGGATATCCAGGAGTGTAGCTAAGCTTCCACGATTAACGTTTACGAGCGGTGGAGACGGTCCCCGTACCTGCGTCAGCCTGGGCAGGTTCTACTAACGACAACCCCCGGGACACAAGGTGGGCCCGTTACCAGTCCTCACTGGAGGGATATCACTCACAATCTCAGTGGAGGTTAACTATCATTGCATCGCGTCATCAACCCTTACAGAAGGCATTTGATGACAACCATCCATTGAATTCGCGCATCATCATCTTCATGAGCTCTCGCGCATCAGTTATCGCGCTAGATCAACATTGTTGTAGCTTTAACAACACTTTAGTGTCTTAGACATTCAGTATTTATAACAATACTAAGAACGTCTTAAACGTTCATTAGAACATTCTTTTCATAGTTCATTTGTGTATTCGCTTGTTTTTTTTAGATAATTCTTTATATATTAAACATATTTTAAAAGTTGCATTAAACTTATGTAAATGCATTCACCGTCATTGATTCTTTCCTGAGTTAGCCCAACCACTAAGGTCATCCTGTGACACTCTGTCTGGACTGTCTGTCAGTCTGTCTGTCTGGCCTGTCTGGTCTCCGTCTGTCTGTCTGGCCTGTCTGGGTCTCTGTCTGGCTGTCTGGCTGTCTGGCCTGTCTGGTCTCTGTCTGGTCTCTGCCTGTCTGTCTGTTTGGCTGTTTGGCTGTCTGGCTGCCTGGCTCTCTGGCTCTCTGCCTGGCCTGTCTGGGTTTCTGTCTGGGTCTCTGCCTGGCCTGTCTGTATCTCTGTCTGCCTTTCTGTCTATCTTGTCTGGCTCTTTGTCTGGCCCTCTGTCTGGCATATCTGGTCTCAGTCTGTCTGTCTGTCTGTCTGTCTGGCTGTCTGGCTGACTATCTGTCTCTGCCTTGTCTCTCTGGCTGGCTTGCTGGCTCTCTGCCTGGCCTGTCTGTGTCTCTGTCTGGCTCTCTGCCTGTCCTGTCTGGGTCTCTGTCTGCGTGTATTACGAGAACATAGTCAGGGTTCTACATTATATATATGTTTGGGATTATATTAAGGGACAATATCCAGGGTCAGGTTTGTACATACCTAAAATGTATGGGTTTTAATTAAGAAACAATATCCAGGGTCAGGTTTGTACATAATACATATACATGGGCCTGTATTAAAGGAGAATATCTAGATCAGGTGTGTACATTATGTATATGTGTGGGCTTGTATTATGTGACAATAGTTAGATTCAGGTTTGTACATAAGGTATATATATGGGCGTGAATTAAAGGACAATATATAGGTTTAGGTTTGTACATTATGTATATTCATGGGCTTCTACTACGGGACACTAGTCAGGGCCAGCTGTGTACATAAGTAATATGTATGGGCTTAAATCCAGATCAGGTTTGTACATTAGATTCATGTATAGGGTTGTATTAAGGGAAATAGTCTGGGCCATGTTTGTACATAATATGTATGTATGGGCTTGTATTATGGAACAATAGTCAGGGTCAGGTTTGTACATAATACGTATGGGCTTTAATTAAGAGACACTATTCAGATTCGGGTTTGTACATAAATCGCATATACGGGATTGTATTAAGAGAAAATATCCAAGGTCAGGTATTAGGAACATGCATGGGCTTGTATTAAGGGACAATATCCAGGGTCAGGTTTCTACATTTGCTTGTATGTCTGTCTGTATGTCTGTCTTTGTCTTCGTCTCTGTCTGTATGACTGTAAATCTGGCAATATGTCTGATTGTCTGTCTGTCTGTCTGTCTGTCTGTCTGTCTGTCTGCCTGGCTTGTCTGGTCTCTGTCTGCTTTTTTGTCTAGCCTGTCTGGCTCTCTGTCTGTCTGTCTGACTGTCTGTCTGCATGTCTGTCTGTCTGTCTGTCTGTCTGTCTGTCTTTCTGTCTTGTCTGTCTGTCTGTCTGTCTGTCTGTCTGTCTGTCTGTCTGTCTGTCTGTCTGTCTGTCTGTCTGTCTGT